>MPUH01001140.1:0-23090 GCA_001970955.1 Stentor coeruleus
TAATACTAATAAGGGTTTATAGAATTAAGGATACTTAGATGCTGTTTCATATAAATTAAAATCAGGTGGAAAAAATAACTAAATAAGCTCAGCATAAAAAGAGGAGATTAAATTAGTAATTTTTGCAAGATTTTTATTCGTTATTGTAGCACTCAGAACAAAAAAAATGTGACCTAAAAATACTCTTATTGTAATTTCTCGAACAGATTCTAGACTCTCAAAGTCTTTTTTATAAATCCTAAAATTGTAAACTGATTATAACTTCTTAGGGAATACAAAATACAAAAAAGCTAGTTTGAAAATATATTTTGTTATATATTTAGTGATAATAAAACTTATATTAATTGATTGTGTATTGTTAAAGATAAAGAAATACAATAGTAAAATATCATATAAAAGCAGATAAAAAATTAATGCTTCTAAAATTTTAGGGAAAATATGCTAAATGAATATCAAGAATAAAAGCTTGATTGACATATTTAAGATAAAAGATAAGAAAAATACATAACTAATTATAAATAGGCAGAAATTTAAATATCAGAATTGGCGTTAATAAAGTTTATTATAGATTAATTGTATCATTAATATAAATTAAAATTATATTCTGTATCAACAATGTAAGAGAATAATAATATTATAAATCTATAAGGACCTTGCCAAATTTGGTTGCTTTCTGAAGAAAGATCTATATAAAAAAAAGAAAAAATAATAAACTTAATATATGCAAAAAGGTAAAACTGAATTAGCAATATCGCTTAACTTTGTATTATAAAAAAAATCAAGAAATAATTAATCTTATATCCCAAAACTCATTATAATATCCTTCATCAAGCACTTAAATTCTGGTTTAATTAGCCTATAATCACCCCAAAAAAATCTAACTTATGAAATAAAATATACAAATAAGAAACATTACACATAGCCATAAAAATCATAAAAAACATTAAAAAACATATTTCACAATCATATAAACTTATAATATATGTTTACTATACTAAAATATCCTCCTGAGTCTTTCTATTATGTGGGTCTAATAACAAATGTACTCCAGCTTGAATTTCCTGCTCATTCCAATCAAAAAACGGAGGCATAGCTCGTCCATTTGGCAGTCTGCAATTATCATTTTTAATCTCATCAAAAAAAGGATGTTGCAAAGCTTGTAAAGCTGTATATCTTTTCGAAGGAAGCATAACTAAAATCTTATCTAAAAAGTCATAAAGTTCTTCATATTCTCCAGAAAAAACTCTACTCCAAGGACTTCTTCTCAAATCAGCAAGTTTAACATTTTGGAATTTCGGGTTTATTTCTAATATTTCATCTTTTGTTGGGGTTCCAAGAACTTTTATAATTTCTAATAATTGATCAGATGGAGTTTTTCCATAGAAAATCGGTAAACCTAAAGCCATTTCTGCAATAACACATCCAGCACTCCATACATCAGAAATACAATCATAGTTTTGGCTACCCATGATCATTTCAGGAGATCGATAATATCTTGAACATATATAAGATACATTAGACTCACCAGGGGAAATTTTTTTTGCACAGCCAAAGTCGCATATAACTAATTTGTGGGTAATTGGATCAACCAATATGTTTTGGGGTTTTATATCTCTATGACAAATTTTTAATAATTCACAATACATAAGTCCTCTTAAAATCTGATAAGCATATACTTTAACAAGACTAACAGGCATTTTCTTTTTGTAGTTGTAATAGTTTTGAATAATATCCAATAAGTTTAAAGGGTAATAATCCATTACTAAATATAAATAATTTTCGAATTCTCTTCCTGAAGGTATAATAAAAGTATCAATAAGCCCAACAACATTACTATGCCTAAGTTGTTTCATAATCCCTAATTCTCTGTTTTTATATCTAACATCTTGGAGAACTTTTTTCACAGCAACTTTATACCCATATCTAAGATGAGTTGATCTATAAACAGTACCAAAAGCTCCACTTCCTATTGGTTTTTCTATAGGATAAAGTTGTTGTTTTGTTATTTTCGACATAACTGGAGACTTTTTTCTAGGTGAAAGGCTTGAAGGGCTTAGGGAGTTTTTAGGACTTATGGTTTTGAAGTTGGTTATGGTTTTTCGAGGACTAGAAACTTTAGGTGGACTTATGCTTTTTGTAGGGAGTTCTAGTTTGGTTAAAGATTTGTTTGGAAGGAATGTTGAGTTACTTTTTTGATGCTTTAAGGGTTTGAGTGTAGCCTGGGACTTTAAAGATATCATATTATTTATTAAAGAAAGAATTGGGTAGAAATAGATGGTAATAAAGTATTGGATAAGATGAATTGGATGTTGAAAGATGTAGAAGGACTGTAAGAATGATATATTATTACAGAGAAAAAATATAAAATTTGACGAATTTTGTAAGAGATGTCAGCCATTATTTTATATTTTATGCCTAAGGGTTAGTATTAGAGATAATTAGGGTTGTATATAGGTTGTTATGGTTTTATTAGGAAGAATATGTATTGATTGGGTTGGTTTTATAGTTTTATAGTTCATTATGACAAATTTATATTTAGTTTTAGAGTAATTATCTAAGCCCTACCAATTATATCCACCACCAAACAGTAACAAAGTCTGGTTTCAATTTTTCTCAGCATTTTATTCTGAATCCCAAGTTCCATTAGTACAATTTTATATATCCTCTAATTAAAAAATCCCATATCCTAACCCTATAACTTCACTTTTACAACCATAAAAATCTCTTATTTCAACAACTCACCTCTAAAATATTATAAAAAATCAGATACTCACATCCATCATCCACAATAATACCCACAATCCTCAAATCCAAAAATCCTAAATTCCTAAACCTTCATCCTTCATCTAACCATAAAAACTCTTATATAAACCCAATATCATCCTATAAAAAAATCTAATCAAAAAAAAAAACACCTTTCTGATATTAAGAATTCTAGTTAGCTACTACTACCTTACGTTCTTCTTCTTTCCTAAAAACTCTTACAGGCGGCGCTCTAGACCTTCTAACCTCATGATTCCTAACTCTAACAACTCTTAAATGAATGCCACATGAAATGCAATACTGAAGCTTGGTATAAAGTTTTGGAATTGAGAAGTTTTCAAAAGCCCTATTGTCTTTTATATCTCTAAGACTTGAAGCATCAACCATATTCCTCACTGTGTATCGTTTAATTGCCTTATCTTTAGGAACTATTCTTCCACAGTGAGTACAAGGGACTCCTTGTGTATGTCCTCTATTTTTCTTGCTTCTCCCACCATTTCTCCGCTTTTTTGGCATTTATTACCCCATGATTTTATTTAGTTATTTCTTTTATAGTTTAAATATTCGTCAAGTAAGGAAATATTTGAGGATTTCATAAGGGTTTTAAATGAGTCACAGACTTTTGAGTGTTTGTGGAGGGCTTGGAGAACTTTTTCAATCTTAATTTGGAGGCTGAGGTTGTTATTGGGTTTTTGATACTGTTTTGGTGTTTGAGAGGGAGAAATATGAAGACTTTTAGGAGAAGTTTTTGTTATTTTACTAAAATACTTTTTGTTGTTAGGAATTTTTGAATTATGGTTCTGATGTTTTGGAAGAGGTAATTGTCTGATTTCTGACTTTGGTTGGGATTTTGGTGTNGAAGAGGTAATTGTCTGATTTCTGACTTTGGTTGGGATTTTGGTGTAGGTTCTTGTGGAGAAAAATCTGTAGGAGGTAGTCTTTCTTGACTTTTGGCTAGTTTTATATGATAAGATTCAAGTAATCTTCGTTCTTCTGGGGTCAACCTTGAATATATGTCGCTATACATAATATTTAAAAGATAAAAAAGATTTGATATGGATGCATAATAGAGTTTGGGTATATTTTGTAATATTTACTTGAGAATCAATGAATCAGGATAAGAATCTTGATAGTAAAATTATTGGTTTTTTATTCAGTTTATAAAGTTTTAGGTTTTTTAATGAAATCTAATAGTTTTTTTATAAGAGAGACGCAATTGTTTTGCAAATAAGATTTTTCGTGGTTTGTAATTTTCTTCTAAAGGAAGGAGAGTTTTTCAACAGAAATTTATGATATTATAATGATTATATTCTGCTTTAAATAATGATATTATTTACTTTTTTATCTTAAAGGATACTATATAAAATATTTATAAATTTCATTGAATGATTTCAGTTCAATGATTAAACTTAGTTTAAGTAAAGCCAAAAAATAATTACTGAATTTAAACAGCATAATGGAATTTTAGTGAAAATTTTAAGAGTTTAATCGTATTTATCAATCAAAAAGAAATAATTTTCTACCATGAGTACTTCTGAAAAGTATTGAGTAAATATTTGGCGAAGAAGCTAAACTTTAGATAAACCTACCAAGTAATTATATCTCGTTATTTTCTTATCTAATAATATTATTCAAGTATATTTTAAATCAAAGTTTATATTTTATTTACAAGAATATCTTATTCTTTAAATTCATACTCTTTCTAATCTTATTTACTTAAAAATTTTATCAATTATTAGAAGTGACTTAATTAGAAATTTATCCCAAAAATTATCCCATAAAACATACTATAAAAAATGTATTATCAAGAATGAGAATAAACAACATAAAATCACACAAAAAATATATCATCGTAATAAAATCATATAAACTAAAATTCCTATAATATCTCTAATCCACAAAAAATAAACCCACTTCTATCTTTCATAGTCCCTTCAAATCCTTTACCTGCAAAATAATCATTCCCCACCAACCCAAATCCTATTTTCTAATCAAAACTCCTCCACCATAATCCCATACACTATAAAAATATGCAAACTTTAAAGCGCAAGTGGCAAAACTTTAAAACATGTCGGCATTTACACGATATGTGGTCCGACTACATATCCAAATCCTCCTCCGAGCCCTCAAGTTCTCCAGGTAGATTCAGCAACTTCCAAAGCCTTTCCGAATTTGTTGAATCTTTAAAAACCGCACTTGACTCTTTAGAACTTTCTTCAGGCAAGCGTCAAATTGATTCTGTTTTTAATGAAAGTGCAGACTTACTTCAAGTCTTACTTTTTTTCCTCAAGACATTCCTCGAAATCCCAGACTTTTTTACCTCATCCCAATCAAACTCAGAAAATCTAAACAATGTGATTTTAGGTTTGGAACTTTTAGCCAAAAGCGAAAAGTTCACTAAAATCATTGAAAATTCTCCTGAAGTAAACTCTGCATTAAATCTTATAATCGAAAAACCTGATGCAAAAAACTCAGTAATCCAAGTTTTAAGACTGGTGCAGAATTTCAGCTTTGAAGGGAAAAAAGAACTTTGTCGTCTTGGCGTAGTACATAGAATTATGGGGCATTTATTAGATGGAGATGAAAATATAATAAAAGAAGTCCTAAACACGATTAAAGCATTTTTGCTAGCCCCTGTGATGGAAACTCAAAACGAAGAAGGGTTTAGAAAAAAACTCAGTCGGGTTATTGGAGGAGTTACGAAGCTGGCGTGGAGTTTTTTCCCATCAGAAGACTCGTCTAGGTCTAATGAAAAGCTCTCAGAAGAGACTGATGACCAGCCGATTTTCCCGCCACCAGAGTCTTCTTTACGTACAGCAAATAGTGCATTTCAATCACGTTTCCATAGTTTAGAAGAAGCAGAAAAAGCTTTATCTGCGAATTCTACTCCAGTCAAAGAAGAAAATAAACAAGAAGCTATACTACAAGAATTCCTTCAATTAAAAGGCGCTTCTACAATAGCCGCTAAAGCTTTAACACAAGTCCCAGACTGGGCTAAATGTGAAATCCTCATGATCTTAAGCATACTTTTAACCTCAAATATCCCAAATCAAAAAGAATTCCGTAAAGTTGATGGGTATGCTTTAATATATGAATCTTTAAATACTATTGAAGTTTCATCTAAAGAAGGATTAAGAACATTAGAACATTGTTTTAAAGTCCTTATAGCTATAGCTTTAAATGAAAAAAACTCAACACAAGTTGGAAATATTCATGCATTTAATTTGATTTTACATCTTGGAGCTACATCTCAAAATGCTTGGGTTGTAAAAGGTGCTGTTGAATGTTTACAGAATTTAATGTTTATAAATTGGGAAAATGTTGTGTGTTTATATGAGCAAACAAATATTATGAACCTTATGTTAACTTTAGAAAGAAATGTTGTAGAGACTGAAAAGCCTATAAGTATATGTAAAGAAATGGTTGAGATTTTACCTTTACTTGATGATACTTTAAAGTATATAAGTTTTTTATTAGGTAATGCTTGGGAGAAAAATATGGAAGTAGTGAAAATATATGCGAATGTTTTACAAAAACACTCTGGGGTGTTAGGAAATGATCATATGCGTAGATTGGTTTTGAGTATGCAAGGAATTGTTGCTGATATTAATGTTAGGTGTAATAGACGCAATGCTTTTGTTAGAAGTACTTTTTTAGGCTGTTTTGAAGGAATGAAACAGGCAGCAATATCAAGTTTAGCTATATTAGAAAGAGATTCTGAACTAGCTTTACCTTTAATCGCCCATCTTTTACAATATGAATTGTTATATACTGAGACTTTATTAAGCTCACCTTTGTCTCAAGATATACAGAATACCCTTTTCCCAATGGCTTTAATTGACACATTTGAGAGTTTTTTCACAAAAGGGATCCTTGGAAAGTGGGTTTTTGAGAAATTTTTAGTGACAAAATGCTCATTTGAAGGGATTGAAAATGAACTTTTAAAGCTTGTGAGTAATGGGGAGATGTTATTAGTTGTGAAAATACTTATTATGGATGAGTATCCGAATATTGATAAATTTAGAGCTGGGAAATGTAGGGATAGGTTTTTAGATGCAAAAGGACTAGAGATTATTAGACAAGGTGTTCCGGAAATAGAATATTTATGGCTTATGATGGGAGCTACAAAGAATAGTAGTGAGTTAAAGTATAGGGTTAGTCTTGCGGTTGATTTAAGGGTTATTGCTGAGGAGATGTTGCCAAATGCTGAGAATTTTCATGTACTTTTTGAGTTAGCAACTTGTGGAGGGTATATGGAAACATCAGATTATTTCGCTAAAGTGTCTAGTTCGCTACCGAGTTTTAGTTCAGATACAATTTCACAGATCACCAACCCTCATTATTTATTCAACCCAGTATCTCATTCTCGGCACTCAAGCAACACTAATTCTATGATCCAACAATTAGACCGTAGTCAACTTCTTGATTTAAACTTAAGTTCCTGCACTTTAGTTAGTGGTAGTTACATCCTTGCTATACTCTCATTACTCCCCCGTAGCTCTCAAGATTTACAACTTGAAGTCCTTAAACGTCTTTTAAGTTTTTCTAAACATTATATCAATAAACAGCTTCTTTGCAATATTCAAACAAGTAAACTTATATACAATCTTATCCCAAAACTTCATCATTCAATTCATGATATATGCTACACCCTTATGACAAGTTTATTAACATATTCAATAAGCCAAGATGAAGCAACAATGCTTTTAGATTCATTAAAAACTTTACATACTCAACAAATACTGTCAACTTGTTTATCTTTAGATTTACATCAAAACTTTTACCTTTTACATAATGAAACTTTAGAAACTCCAATATTAACATCATTCCCACGATCTGGATATTCTCTTATGTTTTGGGTTAAAATTGACACATCATTATCTGATCTTACACAGATTTTTTCATGGGTAGATCATAATAGAGGTTTAGTGTTGTTTAAACTTTCTATGATGCAAGCTGGGGATAAAAAAATCAGTAGTGTGGATTTTATGAAAAGTTCAATGGTTTCTGAGCCTGGAAACTATTTTTTGATCCAAGCGCCAACTCAGCCTGTGCTTCCATCTCCAGATAATGTCGCTAAATTTAGTGTTGAAAAGTTATCAGGTTGGGTTCATATTGCAATAATTCACTCAAAAACAGGTATTTTGCTTTATATAAACAACTCGCCTTTATCGCTTTTTAAATGCACAAATTTTGCGAGTATTAAAGAAAAGTTCAATGTCACTGGGGTTTTTGGGAGCAAAACTGCTAAGGTTTTAGTTAGTAGCGTTTTTTATGTTGATGGGGCTTTAGAAGCTGCACAAGTTCAGGCCTGTTATGAAAAAGAAACTCCAGAAAAAGTAATTTTCAAACTCCCTGATGAAATCCCCAGTTTCCAACCAGGGAGTTTTTCTTTAATTGAAGGGTCTTGGGATGTTAAACCTTTATCTTTACCTTATAATATCCATATAACCTCTCCAATCAAACAAGCTTTAGGTCGAGCTTCAGCTATACCTCTTTTCTTATCATTATTGAAAACTGATTTACAACCTTTAGCTTTTTCATATATCTGTAACTGTATAACAGAAAACTCAACAAATTACAAGTTTTTTATAGAAAATGGTGGATGGAGTTTATTAGGGGGTATTTTAGCTAAACATGAAGAGTTTTCTACTAGTGAATCTTTAGAGTTTATAGTCAGTGCGGTGTTTAACAAGGCAAATTTCCATCAAAAACTTAAGAAAATGCTTGTAATCAAAGCTGAGTATATCCCATTCCTACCAAATGAGCGACTTGAAGGTTTTTGTGTTATTTCTGAGCTCTTATCAGTCCTCCCTGCCAAAAGCCTTACAGGGATTCTAGACTGTTTTACTAAAATTATAGTCCTTGAAGACAATGCTAAACTGTTCCTTTCTCCAGATGTAAACGGGCTTATGGTGATTTTAGAACTCATCAATAATTTAGTTAATGAAAGCTATCAGAATATAGAGTATCTTGTATTGACCTTATATGAAAAACTACTCCCTTTTTTCAGCCAGGACCAACTTGAAGTGTTTCTTGACTTCCTCGCTTCACCTGACCTTAGAATGCACTTTTCCCGTATAGAAAGGACTATAGAAAACATTTTAAGTATATTTTCAGTGCATTTGTATTCAGGGAACTCAGCTTTACTAGAAAAATTCCTCATAACAGAAGGCAACCTACTACTTTTCGAAATCGCTCGAAGCCCAAGTCTCGCTATAAAATGTGCAGCTATTCGGATAATAGGCCTACTTCTCAGTATATCCCAAAAATACAAAGCTTGGTTCCTTAAAGCTAAAGGTTTTGACATGCTTAACAATATCCTCCAAAAACAAAAACCTAATAAGAAAATTTATGAAATCCTCATTTTGTTATCCCAAAACAGTTTTAACAATGTATCTTTATTATACCCTGAAGATGCTGGATCTGTAAAAATGATTATAAATTTATCAACTATAGCAGCAAAAGCTTTACCTACAGCAGATCAAAAACAAAGCGAAAAAAAAATCGTTTTTGTCGAAGCTTTTGAAGTACTTTTTGATATACTCAAACTAGAATCAGATGAAGTAGTTAAATGTGATGTTTTTAATATAATTGAGAATATGCTTGATATAGAAAACTGCGAGAAACTTCTTGACTGTGGGTTTTTAGTATGGGCTTCAGGGTTAGTAAAAGAGACCCAGCCGTTGATGATCCAAGCAAAAGAGTCGAAAAACTATCAAATTTTCGACACTTTCATAATAAAACTCTGTCTTTATGACCTAAACATGCCTAGCAATAAATGCAAACTTCTAAATTGGATAAGTAAAATCCCTGATGCAGACTCATTTAGAGAAAAATGCTTACTCAGCCTCCTAAACAAAATCAAATCAAATCCAGACTTTGAAACCCAAGACGGCTACGTGACAAATAAAGCTAATTTTATCAAAAATCTTTATATGTTTATACAAAACTGTGACCTTGTTATCAGTTACAGCGAAATCAACATGAAAATAATGCATCTTATAAACTTATTAGCCTCATGCAACACCCCTGCAGTACGTCAACAAATGAAAGCTATTGGGTATTTTGACTTAAGAGATGATCTGATTATTCAAATGCTCAAAGAAGACCTTCCACAAAATCTACTAATCGAAGGGATTCAATGTTTTTCTTTTGAAACCATAGCTTCACAGCCTAAATTTAGAGACTCAAATGCAGTGATTTACTTTGTCAAATTTCTTATTGAGTTTCAAAACTCCCCAGGTCTACAGATGGAAATATTAAACCTTATAAGAAATGATATATGCGTACATGAGGAAAATAGAAAATATTTAAGAAGAATATTAGAAAACAAATTCTTTCTTGATTTTCTTGCTGGGTTTAAAAATGATGAAGGGAATTCAATTGCCCAATGCTTTAGGTCTATGAAAAATCTTAAACTTGATGAAGAAAATGAAGATATTCCAGAAAACCCAACAGCTGAAGATTTTCTTAATTGGCTTAATAAGTCAGATAAAGCAAAGAAAATTATTATGATGCAAGTTAATAAACATTTAAGCTCAGTTGATTCGGAATATAAGAAAAATTATAATAAAGCTATTGAGATTAAAGCGGCTAAGAGGAAAAAAACTATTGATGCTATGATAAAAGATAAGACTAATGTGCAAAAGCAAGTTAATGAATTGGAGTTGAAATTGATTACTAGGGTGACTAAAGCGGAGGAAAGATCGACGCAGAGGTTTCAGTTGCATTCGTCGTTTAAGTCACAGAAACTGTCGATTGGGGCGAGGAAAAGCTTGTAGGAGTTAAGTATTTTGGATAAATATAATGGGTTAGTCTTATATGTTAGGAGGTTGGGTTAGATGAAGAGTTTTTTGGTTGTAGATTAGGTTTAGGATGTTTGGAGATGAGGTTTTTTATTGAATTTTATCAGTGGGTTATATTTAAAACTATTTTTTATCTTTGATTATTATCTGATAGTGTTTTATTACAGATATTTTATATTCTCTTTTATTAAAGTTTTCAAGATTTCCGTATTTTTTCACACCCGATAAAATTATATACTTCTTTTTCCCTTTTCTTCCTTTTAGATATTTTCTTCTGTAAAAATATCAAATATAATAATATAATAATCTTCCTAACACCATAAATAAAAATTTCTTTCCCATAAGCCCAAAACCCAATTTCCAAATAATTCTTTTAAAATCCTCACTCTCAAAGCTATAAAAGTTTCTTTTATCTCTAACATTAAACTTTAACCTATAACCTAATCAACAAACATCTTCAAAAATCATCCTCCCTATCTTGCATCTAAAAACCAAACAATAGCATCCTAAATACAAATTAAAAAATGAATCACCGCCTGCTTGAGTCTCATATACTAACACTAGAAAAGCATACCGAACGAGCATGTGAATCATCAAAGATTTTCAGAGAAATCTCAGTAAACCGTCTTCAAACTTTATCTTTATCTTTATCATCAGCAACACCAACAGCTCAAACTCCTCTAACCCACAAATTACTAAAGAATTGGCGGGACCGTTCTGTATCAAAAGAACCTCCAAATAAAAACCTTTTTGAGGTTAAACGTCAGATTTTAACCCCATCAGACAAAACTCATCATAAAAATTCAATAGACCAAGCTTTAGAACCAGAAATTATAGAATGCTCATATAGTGAAAGTAGCGATTCTGATATTGAGTTTCATAAGAAAATAAATAAAGACTGGGTTAAACATGGGAAAGTCATGTGGGAGAATGGAATTAAAAACTATGACCCTGATGAACTGTTTAACCCAATAACAACACCTAATGGTAAAGGCTTTGCTTGTGATTTAAAAAAGATTTTTCAGTGTAAATTAAGGGCCTTTCCTCAACTGGGCGAAAGAGATTCTAATCCTTTTAATTAATTTATTAGTGTTTATAAGCTTTAAGGGTAATATTTGTGTTATTAGGTTCTTAGAAGAATATATAGGATTTGAGACTTTTAAGTGATTGCTTTGGAAAATTCTTAGAGGATTTGAGGTGCTTTTAATTGATGGGAGAAAAGGAGAATTGGGTGTTAATGGTTACTGCATATCGCGTTTTATTAAAAAAAATCATTTCGCCTAGATTGGTCAAGCATTTATCCAACATTTTCACATAAAATGCATGTGATATTATAGTACTCTCATCAATTTTACAAAAAAATATCGTAAAACTCCTTAAATTAATCAATTCTACTTCAGCAATATTCAAATTACATAAGAAAACTTTAAGTTCAAATTTACTTTATAGTTTATCTTTGGAGATTTTTAGATTTTATAGGACTATAAAACCTTGATGAAGTACTTGTCCAAGATTTACTGAATGAAGAAGGCATTTCATAAGTTCCTGGTCCAGGTGTACTAGGTCTAGGTCTATTATCTTTAGATCTTGAGCCTACACCAAATGTGATTTCAGAGTAATTTGCTCGTTCTTGAAGTCGATATTTTGGGTTATAATCACCTGGAGATGGGGTACTGCATCTAGCTTTATCTATAATTTTAGGTCTAAATGAGAATTTCGGAGCATCTTTAAAAAGAGTTGACTGTAAATCGTAACTCCCTGGACCAGGTGTTGAAGATCGTGAATGATTAGAAAAATTTCCTTTGTTTCCTAGCATTATAGGTCCACGTTTTTCTAAATCAAAACATGAAGGTATTGAGTATTTGTCTGGGGATGGAGAGTCTTTTCCACAAGGATTTCGGGGTTGCCAACGTTTACCATAACCGAATGTTGTTGATCTTTTAGCTAATGTTGAAGGAAGATCTAGTAATTCAGGACATTCACCTATGGATTTGTGTTTGAATCTTTTGTCTTTTGAGAAACTCCAGTGAACTGAATCTCGGCCTAGTGTTGAGAAAGCTGGGGGTCTTATTTTTCTACTACGGGTTAGATTCTTTTTAATCATTACCTGTTTATGCTAATTATGGAAATTTAATAGATGATTTGATATGAGAATTAGGAGATAAGGATTAGGTATTAAGATTAAAGGATATCTTATAGTAAAGGTTATAGGGTAATAAATATTTTGTGCTAGGTAAGGGGTTACTATTTGGTATAATTTTTAGCTGGTGTATATAATATATAAGATATTATATTGAGGATTATAAATGTGAAGAATATGAAGAGATAATAGGTTATGTTGGATAGAAAATAGAAAGTTTATTTAAGTTAAGATATAGAATGGTAAGGAAGATAATGATGATGTTTGGGTTAAAAAATTGTATTTTACTGTTATAGATTGAGAAGTTTTATTAAAAATCGGATAACATATTGAATTTTTAAAGGTTTTTATTAGGAAATAATTTAGATAGAAAGGTAACTGGAGGAATTAGTTTTTATTAAGTGACAAGTTATTTTAGAGATGATTTAAGTTGGAATGATGATGAGAGTATTGAAGGAGAAGAAATATTTTTTATGATAGTTTTCATCATTGTTTAAGGGTTCTGAAAATCGTGTTAGGGTTTTGAAGGCTTAATAAGAGATTATAACTGATTTAGCTAATGAAATTATTAAATGTTTATTTGTTATATAACTAAACTAATTAGCATAAAACTAATAATAAAAATCTGTATTCTAGCATATTCAAGTGAATGATATAATCAAAAAAAACCTTTATTTTACTCAGACCCAGAAGGTCTTTTAGTCAAGTTTTTTTTTGTAGAAGTTCATGATAGCAAAAACCAAAAATAATTTTAACATGGAAATGTTGAAATATTGAAAAAGCTAAAGCTAGAGATGGGAATCTAATACTCCAAATATATAATAATATCCTTAATCTTAGCAAACATGATTAAAATCAGTTATTACATTTAAATCCTCTACAAGCATATTTACAATTAAATCTTTATACATAAAAACCCTCTCCCCGCATAATATACATTGATTTTTAAAATAAATTCTCATACAAAAACCTTTAATCATAATTAAACTACTTTCCACAATCCACCCAAGCATTTCCCTAAAAAAAATCAAAGATTCATTAAAAAAACCAAATACTAATTCTAACTACAACCATTCATATTACTAAGCATAAAACCTATCCGCATGCCTTGTAACATAATCCATCTCTTCTCTAAACGCTTCATATCTATACGTATATCTAATCCACGACAAGCTTGTTTTATTTGTATCATTACTACTTGGTCCACCTTCCATAAACTCATTCCCAATCCACTTTTGTTTTTTCTCATACCTAAACCCACTTTGTAAAACACTATTTCTCGCTAACTCACAAAGCGAAACCGTAGAAAGTTCTAAAGCTTGAGCAACAACACTATATTCTTCAAGTAAAGGTTCTCTAGTTAAATGTATCATCAAAGGATCATCAGTAGATAAAGTAACATTAAGTCCTCTTTGGAAAAATTTCAAAAACGGATTATTCAAAAACTTCAAAAACAGTTTGTTATTAGATAAAGGTGACATACTAAGTCCAATCTGTTTTAAATAAAACAAATACTGAAGAACAGGTGAATTATTTAACTCAATACCATGGTTTATACTATATGCAGTAAGATAAGCTGTAGCTAAATGGTCTATTGAACCAGCTTCACCACAATGAGGTCTAAAAGCTAATGTGTTTAATCCTCTTGATCTTCTAAGGTTATTGATATTATATAAATTAGCATAAATATAATAACTCCAATAACTATATGGGGGGTTTTCTGGAGCAGTCCAATTTTCTGGTAAGACTTCTTTATAACTAGTATAAGATGTAACTTTTTCATTTTTACTTTCATCGTCAACTGAATCAAAAGCGACGATTTCTTCTAAGAACTCACTGATTTCTGGGTATTTGTCTGGGTTTAGACTAGCTTCGATGACTGGAGAAAAAATGTTACTGAGCATGTCTTGAAAACTTTTAACTTGCCCTGTGGATTTATATACAGAATAAAGTCGGGGGATTTGAATAAGCCATTTAACACATTTGGATTTCAGTTTGAATTCTTTAAACCATTTAGCTAATAATTCCCATTCATTAACACTTCTTCCATATATTGACACTCGGTATTCAGAACGTATATATTTTTCTCTTTCTAACCCTTGAATAACTTCTTTTGTTATCTCAGCAAAATATTTACCATTTAAATAATTGTCTGTTTTCAAGAATATCTCCCTAAGTAAAGGTGTACCCATAGGGTTGTATTTTGAATTAAATCTATCGAAACGATGAAATGTTTTATGGTCAGCATAGACATCAAGTTTATCCACAGTTAAATTTTCAGCATAAATTTCTAATGAATCAAAAACTTCTTTTAACGTTTTCAACTCGTTTCCTTTTTTATATACAATTTCATTAGGATGTTGTGTCAGTTTAGCCTTCATGAATTTTTGTAAATGTTTCTGATTCATCGCCGCTGATAAATGCACATGATTATCCACTTTCATTATATTGTAAAAATCCCTAGTTTTTCTAAACTTCTGATGAAACTGTTCTCTATCAGCATTACACATAAGATGTAAATCGAATTTACTTTGTAACAATTTCAGTCTCATATGACAAAAGCTTTTATTAACAACATCATAAATATTATTCAATATCAACTGCATATCAGAATAAAATTCTCTTACTGATATAATATTCCCAGGTAATTCCTCTTCATTTTTAAAGAATTTGATAACTCCATTAGCCCATTTGGCTTTTATATCTAAATCATTATTTTCTTCAATAACTGGAGTTAATTTTATTCCTCTCATTGAAACATCTAATGGATGTTGTAGTATAAACTCATCATAAAACATGTATTTGTCACGGATTTCTAATAAGTCCATAATAGCACTACAGGCTCTAAGTACTTCATCTTGTTCGTATTGAGGTTTAAGATGATTTGGGATTTTAGAAAAGACAGTTCGTCTAAATGGAATATCTTCAACATCTTTTAGACGTTTTATGTCTTCGTTTGTCGCAAGTTTTATATGACGCATTTTGTCTTCTTTGCTATAACTTCCATCTCGCTTTAGAGGAGGCTCGATTATATGATATGAATTGTCTATAGCTTTTAAATCAGAATGCTCTTGGTCGTTGAGTTTTAGAGATAAGTAACTAGAAAGACGATCTTTGTCTTCGATTTTAGATGGAGAATTAGTTCCTGATGCTAAGTGCCGGGATTTGTCGATTGGAGGACGTGGAAGGCTTACTTTTAGGCTTTGCCGACGAGGTCTAGAATCTTCAGGCTCTTGCATATATATTATGATAAAAAAATTTGTTTAGGTTTAGATTTTGGTTATAAAAATGGTTTTTTGTACTGAAATAATATTGATATGATAGTGATATATAGAAATTTAAGGGGTTTTTTTGGTGATTTTATGAGTGAGGAGGAAAATGAGTTTTTTTATTTTGAAATAGAGTTTTTGTTTGAAGATGTATAAATATTTTGTTTTTTGGTTTTTGGTTTTATTAAGTGTTTCGTCAAATTGATATTTTTATTGTAGAGAACTTATATTATCAATTTTTTGTATCTAGATGTTTAGGTTTATTATAAAACCAAAAGAAAAAAAACTATTAACTTCTTATATTTATCAAAAAAACTTACATCAACAACAATCTTTTAGTTGCACCCATCATCAAAAATCCTCAATATTTTTATTTCTAACTTAATCAAATAATCACTTGCCATATATAAAACATAATTCTTTACCGAAAAATTCAACATATAATCTTCAACAAAAAAAACCCATATTACTAATCCTCATATCACTCCTTTAAAACTTTATCCTTTATAACCAAACTAATAAAATCAATTATCTCTATATCCTTATTAACTTTTATAATGAATTACTTTTGGATAAACGTTCTGTGCTTTTCATTATTCTATACACTTTTGAGCCTTGTTTTGTTTTTCCGTTCAAGCTATAGTTATGTAAGCTGTCGTTCTCCTCTAATCCTACAAATGACTCACTGGGCTAATTATACAGAGCTCTTATTTATCCTTATCATAATGTATTCTTTTGATATAGGTTTCCCAGAAAATAGTGTTATGATATATTGGACTTTAGAGTGTTTTTTAGAAATTTCTCATGCTGTTATGATTATTTGTTATATCATAAGAGCTTATAGACTATATTTTGTATTTTCACTTGATTTGAACAGAAATGAAGAAAGTTCTGAATTTAGAAAAAGTCCTTATCGAGCTTCACAGAGATGGATACTTGTCACAATGGCTTATATTATTGCGGTCATGATTTTTTTTTACTGTCTCTTCTTGATCTTTTTATGTTTTTTTCCTGATCAATTGAATTTTTTTGTAAAAGATGATTACGGAAAAAGGACCACACCTAATTACATGATTGTTGCTTTTTTTCACTTTTGCTTACAAGTTTGCCTTGTGTTTTGGATATACAGAATTAGGATGATAAAAAACGAATTTAGTATGATGCATGAAATGCTTTTAGTTACAATGATTACATGTATTGAGCCACTTTTTGATTTATTCATACATTCTAATAGAGATTGGCTTTATATCTATATTTTTGGCAACCTTGTTTTAATGCTTGTAACCACAGGTTTCCCTATAATTTTATCTTTTATTCATAAAGATACAATTGAATTCCTTAGTCTTGATATGTTGACAAGTGTAGAACTGATTCTTCAGCACAAAATAACTCTAGATTCATTTGAAGATTTTCTTTCAAATTATGATAAAGATGGGCTTACATTATTAGAAATTTACTTAAGCTGCGAACTTTTTATTGATGTTGGCGATGCTAATATTTTAGATAGGATTTCAGGTAAAATTTCATCATCTAGTATGCATTTTCCTGATGACTGTACTGATTTTATTAACAATAAACTAAACTCTTTGCATAATTTACAGAGTTACTGTTATCATGCTCTTGATAATGATTATTATTATTATTTTAAGAAAAGTAAAGACTTTGAAAATCTTAAGTCTTATATTTTTAGGCAGGAATTATTAAATAATAGACTTTCAGAAACGTCGTTAAATCGAACAGGAACGCAGTTAAAGAAAAGTTTGATATGCTTATTAGATTTTAAATAGTTATTGAATATTGCAAGAAATAGATTAATTTAAGGAGGTTTTTTTTAAGATAAATGATTAGTTTTTACCTTTATATTCATTTGAAATGATGTTAATGATGAATGTTAAAATAGTATAAAAGATTTTTATATTAGGAAAATAAGGTAAATATGTAAACGTAATAAAATGAGAAAGACTATTTTATGGAACTCAAAAGAGCACACTCCTGAGTTTTATAACCCTAAAGTGACTTATGATGGAAGGACTAGTATTATAAGATCGGTAAACAAAACTTCATCAGTAAGCAAAGCAAGAAGATTCCCACAGTATGAAAAAGATGAGAAAAGACTTGGAAATGAAGTCGGACCTGGAACATATTTACAGTTCCACAAGTGTATTTATGCAAGTAGACCGAAAGGAACACCAATTTATAAGCGATTTTATAGGCAAAGGGATTTAAGCGATAACTGGTATTATTATATAAACGATTCTCATCATCAGACGAAATTATTCAAGTCAACATTTTAAAGCATAAAAACTATTAAGAATAGGTTTAAATTATTATTTTATGTTTGTTTTTAGTTGAAATAATACTTTTAATATATGTTTTGTATATGAAGGGATTTATGATTATATATATGCTCTTGTATGTATTTTTCTATAAAGTTTTACTTGATTTATGAGAAAAATATTTATTATTAAACTTGTAAATATAGTTTTGATATGATAATGATTAATACTTTTTGTTTTTTAATGGCAAATTATATGGATTGATATTTTTTGCAATGAATATTTTGTTTAGATTGTTAAATTTATGGTTAGATTTTAATAAGAAGAGATTATTATTTGTGCTAGAATTTTATTATGAAAAAGATAATCACTAAGTATTAACTATTCACCCCGATTATATTAAAGTTGCTCTTTAATGCGGGTTGAGTATTTTTCATTGATTCAGTTCTCGCTTGCTTTAGTTTGATCAATGTAATTTTAAATTCTTTAAAAGCCCCAATAAGGATGATTAAAAACTGTCCAGATACTGATATCAAAACACAACTTATAAGTGTTTTTTCAATCCTGGCAATATTCTCATTCTTCCAATCAAACAAGAATAAAAATGATATATTAAATACAGCAAACACACAAATTTCACTGAAAATCGCTGATATTAAAGCAAGCAAATCTTTGAAAGGTCTATAAAAGGAAAGATAAACTAAACTTAAAATTGAGCATAATATCTGCAAACTACCTTGAAAGTAAAGTAAGTTATTGAAGCAAACTTGACAAATTACATAAATAACTCTTCTTATATAATAAACAAAATAGTATTGCGAACTCCAGAAGCCTTTGTTTATTTTGAATTCAGTATAAAAACTTCCCCATTTTCTCATAAAATCCTCTGATTGATTGAGAATCTGATCCTTGTTTTTATAGGAAAAATAAAGGAATAAAGGTGGAATAATAACAGAAATTAGCTAAATAGTTTTTACAATACTAACTGAAGCAATGAATAAGTTAAAATAGCCTTCTGAGGGAATTAGGATATCCTTATTATAAATTACAGAACGATATTGCATTACAGCATAAATCATTATGTCAAGATATGTTTGCAATGAAAACCTTATAAAAAATGAGTACTTATAGTTCGCATTCAATTTCGTTATTTTAGGAATATTTTTAAGCCAAGCAATTCGACTTATAAAATAAAGTATGGGCCACATGCTAATAATAGTAAAAAATATAGTAAATACTGGTTCAGCATTTAGAATAAAAACAGATATTTCAAAGCCACTTTTTCTAGCTTCTAAATAAGGTTCAGAGCTTGAATTAGGTGAGAAAATATAATACCCTAAACTTGGGACAATATTATATTGACCAAAACCACTGAGAAAAATTTTCAAAGTTGGAGTTAATGGGTTAGCACTTAATGTAGAATATGAGATAAGTTGCATTGTACTTATCATAGCCCAAGCTGATGATGGATTACTTACAATACCACAACCTATGCCTATTGCTCCAACCATTTTTGTCCCTGAAGAAACACTTTTTGATATAGTTTTAGCTTCTGTACTATTTTTAATTTCAATGTATTCATATAGAGTATCATTGAAATTGTAAATATTAAGCATTTTAGATGTTTTACTGTATATTATTGGGTTTGAAGGTAGAACTATTGAAACTCCTGTGCCTTTTGGAATATCAGATGAAAAGTTCAATACTAAATAGAAAAATGTTGAGTTTTTTTGGTAGAATGTGTATGCAAAAGGATTTGCTGGAGAAAGGGTTATGTTAAATGCATAGCTGCTAAGAGGGTTTTCAGTTTCTTCTGAAAACAAAATACCCACTTTATATATTTTACTCACTATAATCCAAGCTGTAAAATATCCTTCAACGCATTTATCATTTTCTTTAAAATACCCTTTATCACAAATACATGTATTGTTATAAAAACTAGCATGTTTAACACATTTTTCACATGAAGTATTACTTAAACATTCTTCACATAAATCTAAGCATTTTCCACATATTGTTCCATTAACATAATATCCTTTTTTACAATCAGGAACACACATATTATTTTCATCAATAATAAAAGAATTTTTAAAACATGAAGTACAATGTGTAAGGGAAATACAAGCTAAGCAAGGTTCAAGACAAGGAGAACAATAATAAATATTTGAAATTTTATCCATATAATATCCATCTGAACAAATACATGAATTTAATTGTTCATGAGAGTTTTCAGGACAAGAACAATAACCTTCTAAAGCATTTGAGTTAGTAACTTTGCATTTTAAGCATTTGTTATAATCAGAACAATCAAGACAACTAGTTTGACAAAGAGAACAGGTTAGAAAACTGGTAAGAGAACTGTTGAAATAACTTATTGGGCATTGACATCCTATACCTGCTATTGATGCATTAGGATCTTTGCATTGGAGGCATTGATTTTTATTGCAAATATAACAATCTTTATCACATTCAATACATTTTAGGGTGTTTTCGATATCTAAATCTTCATAGTAACCATTTTCGCATATACAACCTTTTATTGTTGAAGGTTTTGCATTTGCCGATTTGCATGTTGAACAAATTAAATCTTTAGAACAAGTTTTGCAATGCTCATGACAAGCAAAGCAAGACTCTGGAGTTATTAGAGAAAGTCCATAATAACCGTCATTGCATTTACATCCTTGAAATGCTTGAGGATTAGCATGATCTGCTATACAACTTAAACAAATTAACTCTTCAGAACATGTTTTGCATTCTGAATAGCAAGAGTTACAAGATATTTCTGATATAAGAGTTGTCCCATAGAATCCATCATTACATTTGCAACCAACATCAAGATTTGGATTAGCATTAATTGCCTTACACGAATCACAAATATTCGCTTGAATACAAGTTTTGCATTCATTATGGCATTCTTGACAAGATGAAGATGCAATAAGAGATGAGCCATAAAAACCATCATTGCATATACATCCAATAGTAGTATCAGGAGTTGCATTATCAGCTTTACATGATTCGCATATATTAGCTTGCGTACATGTTTTACATTCATTATAACAAGCTTGGCAAGATGAAGTTGTAATAAGTGATGAACCATAAAAGCCATCATTGCATTTGCAACCTATACTTGCAGTTGGCACAGCATTGGTACTTTTACAAGTTAGACATATTAATTCTTCATTACATGTTGAACATTCTTCATTGCATGACTTACAAGAAGTTGATGTTGTCAAAGATGTCCCGAAATAATTATCATTGCATTTACACCCTTGTGTTGCACTAGGACTAGAATTATCAGATATGCATGTTAAGCATATATTAGCTTGATCGCAAGTAGAGCATTCTGAATTGCAGCTTTTACAACCACATGAGAAATAGTATTTACCAATGCATGTGCATGATAAAATTGAGGCAGTTGCACTACATAAGAATGTTTTTTGCCCATTTTCAATTTCACAGCTTTTTGAATCAGCACAATTTAGACACAATGATCCAGAGCAACTATAAGGGCAATCGATTGGACAAGTTAAATAACTCCCGTTTTGATCAGAATTGAAATTAATCGAAATGCAGTATTGCTGATTATCTAAAAAAACACTTGGTGTGCAAGATGAAGAGCATGTGCCAGCCAAACAATTCCCAGGCGAATACTCTCCTCGATATAAATCGCTTTGGGTAACGATATTATCAAAAATCGCAAAATACCAAATATACCCTTCAACAGAACTCATTATGGCTCCATCAGAAGACCCTAAATATGTCGCGAAATTAGCAGGATCTTCTGAAAAAGTTGATAAGCCAGTAGGATACGAAATCTTTAAATCCCCATTAACATACACTTTTCCATTTGTTGTATCAAAAGTTTTTATCACTAATTCCCATTTACCTGATGCAAATGAATTAGTTTTGTCTATTATCGCACTTGTTTCAAGAGACATGTATTTAAACCTTGTCCAGATACTTTTATATGTAAATGATCTTTTGATTTTTATAACATAGCTTAAATCTAAAGAATATCGATAAAAAATCACACAATCGTAAGAATCTCCTACCATAGTCCAAATAGCAATAGAAAATGTTTGATGGAGAGAAAATTGGCTTGTAACAAAATCATTAGAAGGAAGTTTTATTCTGTTTTCTGAGGTTTTGGAGAAAAAAGCTCCTCTGTCTGTTGGAGTGGTGTCGTAGTCTGTAGTAGATAAGCTTTCTCCGTTTACAGCATGGCGATTGTTCCCTGAGTAGTCATAGAAAATCTGCCCGAAATTCTTCCAAAACTTATACTCAAGGATTTTGTCGCATGATATCAAATACAAGGCAAGATAAAAGATAAGTATTTTGATAATCATTATATGTAAATTATTATAGAGTTCAACTTGATGAAAAACGAATATTATGCAAAATGAATTAAATATAGTGAAGATATGAGTTTTAAGTGTGTGAATCAATTTATGTTTGCTTTATTCAATTAATTACTCAGAAACAATAGTCAATTTAGTTATTTTTAAATCAAATTATAAGGATATAAGAATTTTTTCGCCTGTAAAGAAAAGTTCTCAAATTAAGCTATGGATAAAGTTTTTACTATTTCTTGAAATAATTTAGGATAATACAGAAAATTTAATGAAAAGCATAGCTTATTAGAGATAATATTGTATATATAAAGCTATTTGCAATTTGGTTGAGTATTTGAAAATATGTACTAACATACTTTATATATAATTAAAAACGGCTTTCTTATCAAACTCTAAAGTAAATACATTCAGAATGAAATAAATTTTAATAGCATTAATATTATTGTTCACTCATTTCTTTACACACAAATAAATTAAGAATT
>MPUH01001141.1:0-23076 GCA_001970955.1 Stentor coeruleus
GATCATAATATATCAAGTTTTAAGGCAGTTAGTATAACAATTTTTACAATTACTTCGATTATTAATACTATTGTTATGATGAATCTTCTGATTTCTATTATTGGAGATACTTTTGATAGAGTACAACAAGGTATTGCTGTGGCTGACCTTAAACAACTTAGTTATATGATATATGAAATTGAGTCTTTAATGTTTTGGAATAGAAATAGGAAAGATGCAATTTATATGCAAAAACTTTGTCTTAAACATGGGGATAAAGATGAGGGTTTTACATGGGATGGAAAATTGAGAGAGATCAAAAACGCAATTTCTGCTTCTAGTGCTAAAATTGAAGCAAGAGCTAAAAAAGATTCAGAAACAACTAATGGAAACATTAAAATAGTTATGGAGAAAATAGAAGTTATGCAAAAGAATTATGAAATATTGAATGGAAATATGAATAAAATTCTCAAAAAATTAGATATAGCTTAAAAGTAGTAATTTAGCTTATAAAATTAATCATCTTGCTTCATTTTAAGGTGCAGGCTAAGATAAAATATATGCTAAAAATAGTTTTTATGTTAAATTTTTTTTATAATTTTAGTTGCTTAGTTGCTTTTAATAATAATAATTGATGAACTAGATTTATAATAGCAATTTAATGACAGTAATTAAGATTTAGTTGAAGGCTTAGATTAATTTAATAATTGAATATTTGTAATAAAAACAATATATTCAAATTTTTTCATCAAAAAAAAATTTCAAATAAGATTAAAAAATCTTTGGTTCCTATGTGAACGTTATACAAAAAAGTCTAATATCAAAAACATATACATATCTAATTAAAAAATAGTTAAAAGTGTTTTGCTTATAAGTTTTTCGGTATCGTTAATAAAAGTGATGGATTACTCTTTATACTTGTTAATGATTTAGATAATGTTTCTATTGATTCTCTTAGTTTCAAATACAAAGGATCCTGAAATTCCATTTTTTCTTTACTCAAATTAAGTTCTGGGGTTTTTTTAATTACTTTTTCTGATCTTTCCCCATTAATTTTTGAACTCCGTTTTTTCTTTTTTATTGATGAATGATTAGAGCTTTTGCCGTCTTGAGGAAACTGTGATTCAACTGTACTTGCATTAGCTGTAGCCCTTGGACTGATTCCAGGGATTATGATTTCGCCTTGCTTTCTTAAATTTTTTTCTTCGTAATGGGATGAAATTTCTAGCAAATCGTGCACTAAAGGCATAAATTCCCAATGTCTCTCTAAAGCCCTTTTATAAAAAATCATAGCATGCGCAAAATCCGCTACAGTCTTTAAACTCTCTAAATTCACTGAATGCGCTGAATGCACTAAATGCAATAAATGCGCTAAACCCATTAAATGCAATAAACGCGCTAAATTCATAGAATGCATTGAATGCCCTGAATGCTCTGAATGCTCTAAATGCGCTAAATACTCTAAATACGCTAAATACGCTGAACTCTCTTCTTGCGTTTTTTTATAGATTCTTCTCAAGCCATCATTAGCATCATCTTCTCCTTCATAAGTCATAGAACTCATTTCCTTATCAAAATCCTTTTTGAAAGATAAAGGCAATTTCGGACTTTTGGGATTTTTTTTCTCATGATTTTTTTCAATGAGATCATAAACGGCATGATTAAGCCTATTTCCATTTTCACCTGGATGTTTATGTGATGAATATTTTAGCAGTTTTTTTAAAAGTTTATCTGTACTTTCTATATTTATTTTTTTATATGTAGATTTTTCATCTTCTGATTCTTTGATTTTTTTTTCACATTCCTCAAACTTTTTTTTATATGTAGATAGTTCAGCTTCTAATTTTTTGATTTTTTTTTCGCATTCCTCAAACTTTTTTTTATAATAATTAGCTTCTTTTTCAGCATTTTTTAGTTTATCATAATCAATTTCTATATATTTTTTACTTTTTAGTTTAACAATATTAGAATTTTTATTCATCCTTGACTGATTTAGAGAATTGGTATCTAAACTTAATAGTTTCTTTGTAGTAGCACAGAATTTTTGTTTAATATTCTCATCTTCTTTATATTCCCTTGCCCATTTGGCTATTTTATCTGCTCGATCATAATCTTCACTTAAAATTGACACTTTTGCCTCGTTTTTCTTATCATAAATAATCTTAAAATTTATATTTTCACAGGCATTGATTTCATTTATCATAAATCTAGAGAGTTTTTCGCTTTTAACAGATAGTTCTCTTAAAGCATTTTGATTATGCTCTATTTTATCTGCTTTAAATTTTTCATCAATAGGTATAGCAGGACAACTTTTTTCAAGGTTATGCCTCTTATAATGAACTTTGCAATATTTTTTTTTGCAATAACATTTCCAAGTAGCTTTTTTTTCGCAATCAGAACCTCCACATTGAAATTCCATAGTTAAATTATAAAATATCATTTGATAAAAAGTTTCTTATTAGGCTAAGCTACCTGAATGAGATGATTAAGGAAATTTTCCTTTAAATTTGAAATATCAAAGGAAATAACTATGATGTAAAGATTTCTATCTAAATCTATTCTCTTAAAGGCTTATATATATAATTCTACAATTACATAACTTATAAAAGACAGAATTCTTTGACAAATTCTTTAGCTAAGAAACAATATTAATAAAAGTGCTAATACTTGTTCTATTCATCTAAGCCCTAAATTTAAGTTTAGATTCCATAATAACTAACTTTTACACTATCAAACCTAGCGACATCAAATTATTTTTCAATCAGTCAACCAAAATATTACTATAATCAAAAAGATCCTAATTTCTCATTTTACATCGTCAATCTTATAATAACTTTCCAAAAACACAAACTATAAAAACAGCATCGAAATAAAAATCCCTCATGATTACTAAAGTTCACTTTGTATAAAAATATTTTAATCTCAGTAGTTTGATTTACTGATTCTAACTCATATTTCTAAACTTTTACATAATTTATCAACATTATCTGTATTCCTCTCAAGAAATTGACAAAATATATGAGAATTATAAACTAAGGGTATAATATTCTAAATAAAAAAGTTTTTAACATTATACTATAAATCACTCTAAATACTTTAAAATACTTGTTACTAATACACATACCAACACAGTTAAAAGCTTATCAAATACTATTAAATCCAAGAAAATAGAGCAAAAAATATTAATGATTTCTTGATAAAATTTATATGGTCAGATATTATCCAAAAAAAACACATAATTTTTTGACGAATAAATATTTAAGAGTCACAAATAATTATTAGTTTAAAAATGATTATAAAGTTTGAATATTTTTTGTAATAGCATCAGAGGTAGAAAAAGTATATTTAGAATTTTTGGTAAATAATCTATTTTCTGTAATAGTATTAGAGGTAGAAAAAGTGTATTTAGAATTTTTGATAAATGACCTATTTGATAGAGTTATATTTGATTCTTTTATATCATCATAAAAACAACTATCATTTTCTCCATGTAAACCTTTTATAATTTCTTTGTTAGAACTTATATAAATGGACTCTCTGAAATCTGAAGAGTAAGATTCTATTGCCCCTATTCCTAAGTCATTAATAAAAGTGCTATTTTTTTCTATTTCACTTTTATCTTTTGATTCGTTTTTTTCTGTGTATTCATCAGGCCATCCACTGAAGGGATTAATTATTTTAGTAGGTAGAGAATTAAAATTTTCTTCTTTATTTTCCTTAGTATTAGATTTATCAAGGCTATTCTCATGATTAAAAAATATTTTTTCACTGTGATCACTATTTTTTAACTTTTTTTTAAAACATTCTTCTATCTTCTCTTTATTTTCAATATCCATTTTATAAGACTTTTTTTTTGATAAGCTATTTGGTTTCTCTTTTTTTGATAATACTTTGCTAGCAACTAGTTTATCATAGATTTTTGTATTTTTTTCATTTGTTTCTAACATGTGTATTATTTTTTGAATCAAGTCCTCATATTTTTTAATTTCTCTTGCATCTTCTTGCATTTTTTTTTTATAGTTTATAATCTCATTTTCAGAGTCTTTAAGCTTCTTATAAAGATTATCCAATACAATAGAGTGTTCAAGTTTTAATTTATCAAACTTTTTTTTATAAATTTCTAATGAACTATTGATATTTTTATTACCTTTAATTAATTCATAATATTTCTCTTTCATTTCGTGGTCATTAATTTTCCAATTTTCTAGTTCTTTTTTCAAATTTTCTATCATTTCATATTGGCTTTTATTATTTTGATTCAATTCTTTAATATATTCTTTGTATTTTACAATTTGTTTTTCATTAGCTTTATAAAGTTGCTCGTATTTTTTAAATTCTTCAACTGAGTTTGATAATGTTTTGCGAAGATCTTCTATATTTAATGACTCAGGTTGATTAAGTATTCCAATATATTTTGATAGATTTTCTATTAAATTTGATAGATTTCCAGATAACACTTCTGATGGTTTTTCAGCATGATGTGAACAAAATTGTTGTTTGCATAATGAACATTTATAATCAGCTTTATTTTGGCAAGAAAAGCATACAAACTGTAATTCCATTATTTGTAATATGTTTTATATACAATTTATAATTATATTAAACTTATAGAATAATACATATTAGAAAATTAAAAACTTTAAACGATTATATCTGCTGAAAGGACACTTTGAATTAAAATAGGAACAATTCGAAAGCTGAAAAGTTTTAAATAAGATTTAGATTTTATTCTATAATTTGAATATGACGCTTAGTTTTTTTGACTTTAGTTTATTTAGGTAAAATTTAGATGATTAAGATTATAAAAGTTATAAAAGTTATTTTGAGCTAAAAGCTTGATTTAACTAAAGGATTTACTTGAAACTTTGTTTGTATTTTGTTGTGGTAGCTTAGATGTTTATATAAAGTTTTTATAAATATTGTTTTAGATACTAAATTTAGATTTCAAGTTTTTTTGATACTAATTCAAGTTTATTCGACTCTAATTCAAGTTTATTTGACTCTAATTCAAGGTTATTTTACTCTAATTCAAGTTTTATAATGATTTCAAAGTTGTTTCACTTAGTAAACAGATATCAAAGGCTAACATATTTTATTATAAGAGATGTAAAAACATCAAAAAACTCAATTGAAAATCAACCTTTTCTCCAAAACCTAATCTTTACACTGCAATACTTCCTAACTTAAATATTTTTAAAATATAAAAAACTTTTATTAGCCCTTGCAAGGACATCAGGTAGCAGCAAGACAACTTTTCTAGCATTTCAGCTATATACCTTCCTCTAAATCTTTGAATTCCCAACATCCTCAACAGCTCTTACCAAAAAAACCAAACAATATCCATGAAAAACGCACAATTTCCTAACCCATAAAGCATCATAACTCAAATTCAAAAAAGCAAGTTCATAAAATTGATCCAATCATAAAATCTTTCCAGAACTATATTTCCTACTATAAAACTCTCCTAAACTTTCAAAAAAAAATCTATTTTCTCAATAAAACTACAAAAATCCACACAAAATCTTCACATTTCCTAAAAATTTCTCATTACAAAGTAAAAAAATCCTAAAAAGTTTCTCAATTACCAGCCTCATCAATTGCAACAACAACAAAAAACTAAACCTTTAAAATGCATCAAAAACTATCCCAAGACACACCCTAATAATATCATTTATTATAAAATTAATATGGAACCTTGTAGCAAAATACAAGTCAAACAGCCTTCAGGATTTTTCAAACTTGGTAACACTTACTGTTTATCAATACAAGGAGAAGTTTACATATGTATTGGTCCTGATTGGCCATACAACTTTTGTTTAGGAAGTATTGTCTTTGGGGCAAACCTTTTTTTCTTATTAATCATGGCCCCACAAGTAGATATTCTTATGCAATATATAGGTTTATTTATCTATATGACATCAATGATATCTTATATAATAACAGCATTAAAAAACCCAGGGATTATATTCAACCATTGGGAAATCGAGCTTGAAGAAACTAGTAATAATAAAAATTACTGTAAAGAATGTTCAGTTGTTATAGAAAAAGATAGTGAACATTGCTATGAATGTCAAGTTTGCATAAGAGGATATGATCATCATTGTCCACTTTCAGGTAAATGTATTGGTTCAGGAAATCTTATCCCTTTTTACATCTTTTTAGTTAGTATTTTCTGTGGGATTTTCTATGTTTTTATATGGATTTTCCTCGTTGCCGCAAGTAGGAGAGCATAATTTATTCTAAGATTATTTTTTTATTATATATTTATAATATTAATGTTTTATTACCTTTTTGCTTAAATAGTTTGGAAAAACTCTAGTGTTTTTTGCATTGTTGGAATTGTACCTTTTTATTGGTGAAGGATTTTTCCCTCGGTCAACTTGTAAAGGTGGCAGGGTTTTTGTGATTTTCGGTATTTTTTTGGAGTTTTTTTGTTTTAAAAGCTTCATAAGCCATAAATCTTTAGATGCGGCAATTTCTTCAAATTTCACTGACTCTGAGGAATCGTCTTGGTTTTCGATTTTCCAAAACTCACTTTCATCGATTTTTGAGTCTAAAAAAGGGGAAAATTTGTGATTTGATAAAGAATCGAGTTTTATTGCTGACTTCATAGGGCTTTTCATAGGGCTTTTACTTAGCGAAATAGGTTGGTTTATTAGATTTTCTTGATTTTTGTACCCGACTAAAACTTTTAACTGGCGCATTTCAACTTTATAATCTTCAATAGTTTGCTCATGCTGTTTGATTGTAAGTTGAAGTTTTTCGATTTTTTTCATAGCTTTTTCTAACCCATTCTCATCTTCTTTACTAGTAATTGTTGAGTGTAATGATGATTTCAATACATTTTTCGCGATAACTGAAGCTAAAGGTCCTTTTGATTTGCTTGACAGATTTTTATTCTCAGGCTTCATATCTAAAAACTTATCATCATAATTTGTATCCTGTTTAGTTTCTTCATTTTTACCATTCTCCTCAACACTTTTAAGTTTTTTAGGTAGTTTATCAGAAGAATAAACAACTTTCCCCATAATAACACAGTTAAACCAAGGAATAGTTTTAATTCCTAAAGTTTTCTTTAAAACTTGATCATCAGAAACTATAAAACATGATATTTTGATTTCTTGGTTTTGAACCCAAGACTTTACCCCTTCACTTTCTTCTAAGACTAAACCATAAACTTCACATTCATAGTCTTGTGTATTCGCTAAAGTTATTACTTTAAAAATTTCTTCACAGGTTGACTCATCTACAGTTATAAGCCAATTTATTCCTGTTGATAAACTGATGTTAGTTTTTTCATCAGTAAGTATAGACCGCAATGAGTTAAGTTCCATATTAATATAGTTTATAGTCTGTGTGTTAAAATAATATGAAGTTTGGCGAGTTAAAAAGTTTTATAGAAGCGAAAAAACATTATTATAGTTTTACCTTAAAGCAAAACATTTCAATCCAAATAAAAAAAAAAAAATTTAAACTCTCGCACCCAAGGACATGAATTATTCTACTAAATCTAACCCTATATCATTTCAATAAAGCCTATTCATAATAAACCTTTTTCACATAACTCACCCCAGACTTCGTAATTCTATCTTCCTCATGGATATTTTTCTCTTCTTTTGGTTTTTTCAATATCTCTGCTGCTTGGTTCGGATCTCCCCAAGCTTTAGGTCTAGGTTCTCTTGGTACATTTTCTGTTTTTTTCACATACCTCGTATCTTCACCATACTTTTTATTTTCTTCATCATATTGATTCCTTGGTTTTTCCTGATTGTATTTCGGTTTATATCTTTTTCCCCCTTCTTCATAATAATTTTGCCTTTTTTCATAAGGTTTATAATTATCATTATATCTTTTTTTCCCTGAGTATGGGATTTTGTATTCTTGTTGTCTAGGCAAATACTCTTGATTTTTTTTGTCTTCATCAACCCCAGCTTGTTTTACCTCATAAAGTTTATCAATATTTTTCTCTTTATTTTCTTTTGCATGATACTCAGTTGGAATAACTTCATCTTCATTTTTTTCATATGATTTCTCTAATACTTGTTCAACTGGTTTTTCAACTAGTTTTTGCACAACTTTTTCTATAAGTTTAACTCCAGGTTTATCATTTTCCCCTTCTATAATAGTTTCAATAGGTTTTTCTATTAATTTCTGGACAACTTTTTCTATAAGTTTCACTTCTGTTTTCTCTTCAGATTTTTCTTTTGTATTTTCTTCAGCTGTTTTTTCAATAGCTTTTTCTACAGGTTTTTCTACAAGTTTTTCAACAACTTTTTCCATGAGTTTACTAACAGTTTTCCCAGTGTTTTCATATGAGTTTTCTTCAATGTTTTCATATGACTTAGCTGTATATTTTTCATAACTGTTTTGAGTCCTTTCCCCATAATAATTTCTTCCTTGTCTATACCTTCTTCCCCCTTGATTTCTCCTTCCTCTATATGAAGGTTTTTCTCTATAATCAGGTTCTTGAATATTTATAGTTGCGCTTTGAGGTCCTTTATTATCATCAAAAGCTTCAAAATCTTTTTTTTCCTCTTCAACTTTATAGTCTTTTGGGTTTTCTTGATTTTTTATAGGCTCTTTTATTCTGTATTTTTTTTCTTCTTTTTTTTCCTCGTATTTTTCTTCGTATTTTTCTTCGTATTTTTCTTCATAGTTTTCTTCATAGTTTTCTTCGTAGTTTTCTTGATGTTGACTTTTCTTGGTTTCCTCAAGTTTTTTCTCGAATTCCAAGTCTTTGTTTAGTGTATCAACTGGTTTTGCATCACCAAAAGGATTACTTCTTGGTTTACTAGGTTGATTTGTTTTAGTCTCAATTGTTTGTAATGTATTTTCACTACTTGGGGCAATTGTGATTTTCATAGACTTATTCTCTGAACCTTCAGGGTTATTTGGCCTTTCAGCTTTTCTTTCATATTTTTTAGGTTCTTTGTATGACCTTTCTTCATATGATTCTCTTTCATAGTAGTTGTTTCTCCCTCCTCTTCGATTCCCTCGTCTGGCATTTCTGTTGTTTCTAGTATTGTTATAGTTTTGGTTTCTAGAAATTTCAACATAAAACACTCGGTTTAGGATTTCTTGTAAGGACTTTTCTGCTACAAGAAGTGCATCTTCTAAGTTATCTAAAATCAATGTTGCAGAACCAATGAATTTACCATCTCTGAAATGGTATTTTATAAAAGCAGTTTCTGAAACCTTGAGTTCTTTCAGTAAAGCTTCTTCTGTCAATGAATATGCCAAGTTTGATAGAGATAAAGAAATAGGTAATTGCATTGATTTTATACTTCTGATTAAAGGGTCTTTTATATTGTCTTGGACTGGGAAAATTTTATGTGATTTCTGATGTGGCTCAGCCGGCTCTTCGTGGTCGCTCCATTCATCATCACTTTCATCCGCCCAGTTAGGTCTCTTTTGTCCTTCCATTTATTTATATACTTTACGCTTATGTTATAAAAAGCTATTCTTGTAATTGTGTGTATAAAATAAAAGATTATTTTTTTGTATAAGAAAGAATGTAGAATGGAAGATTTTAAATATTTTGTGATATGTTTTATAGGATAATTATGAGAAATTAATAGGAAATTTATGGGAGGAATAAATTATTGAAGTGCGAATATAAATAATGAGAATTGGTAATAGGTTGCTAAAGTTTAATACTTGTACGATAGAATGGGACAAACTATCTAATATCTTTGTCCAAGACAAGCTTACCAACTTAAAATCAGGAATCTCCAAATACTACCTCGAACAAAAATCAGAACCTGAAAAAATCCTCTCATCAGTCAAGTTCAATAAACTAGTCGAAATAATCGAGTTTGAGTCTATAAAAATACATAAATCTTCAAAAGTATCTGAATTAAGTCTTCTAGTTCATAATCTGAAAAAAGAGTAAATTCTAAATAGCTGTGGGATGATTGAAAATATTCTTAGACCCAGTACAAACCGATTTAGGGTACCTAGAAAAATGGTATTAAGTCCAGCGAAATCTGTAATTCTCTCCAGTATAAACATCATAAAAAAATCATTAGCTACTCCCTCACTAACCATGATTCCACTAATTCAAAAGCCAATAAAAATCCGCAAAATAGTCCAAAACTCAATACCAAAACTAAAAAAACTAAGCCTAAGCGTTAGCATCCGTTCAAAGATAAACCAAAAATCTAAATAATCATGTTTTTATATCAAAAAAATTCAAATTTATTATTTTATCCTCTTTATACAACTAACNATCCGTTCAAAGATAAACCAAAAATCTAAATAATCATGTTTTTATATCAAAAAAATTCAAATTTCTTATTTTATCCTCTTTATACCACTAATATCACACAATTTCTTCTTATTATTATTACATAATTCATCTAATTTTACAATAAAATCTTATTCTACATTATCTGAATTTTGTTTTCCTCATAAGGACTTTATGAACAATATCTACTTCACTAAGTAAATGTGGAAGATAACATATAATATCACTTCCTGGGGGAAAATGCTTAGTATCAGTGAAATTAGCAACAATTCCTTGTCCCCATCCAAAGATTTTCCCATCTCGATTAAGGGCTAATACAGAGTTTTCACCACAGATAAAGTCAACAATAAACCCAATGTTTTGAACTTTTGTAGGTTTTTTGACTGAATTTATAGAGTTTCCAAGACCTAATTGGCCTTGTTCGCCTGATCCCCAAAGGAAAATGTCACCATTTTCTAGTAAACATCCTGAGAAAAGAGCCCCGGCTGAAACTTTTAGAGCTTTTTTAGGGATTTTTACTTCGTTATTAGTACTTTCAAGACCTAATTGCCCATCTTCATTCCATCCAAATGAGAAAATTTTCCCTTCAGTTGTTAAGACTATTGTATGAGCCTCACCACAAGATATTGAGTTTACATTTTTTAACCATTTTACTCTTATTGGCTTTAAAGCACATTGACCAATATCGTCTTTGAGTAGTTTTTCGCTTGGAAGACCTAATTGGTTTACATCACCACGACCCCAGGTAAATAATTCTCCTAATGAAGATATTGCTGCTGTATGATAAGCTCCACATTCAAGGTAAGATATGTTTTTGTTGAATATTGAGTTTATTGCTGTTGGGTAAGAGCAGGATTTTTTGCTTTCGTGGCCTAAACACCCTGATGCACCATAACCCCAAGTAAGAACTTTTCCATCAATAGTAACAATAGCAGCATGCTCGTATCCACATGAGACAAGCCGAACACTAAGATTTTTTAGCTGTCGGAGGATTTTAGGGGGAAAAAGGCTAATAATAGGTGCTGATATGTTTTTATAAGAAATATTCGCTCGGCTCTCTTGTAGTACATTAGAAAACTCAATAATTGGTGATGCTGAGAAACCTACTGCAGCAATAGAAAAAACTAACTGCAAAGCTTTAATTTCATTCCTTGAGTCTCTTGTTTCTACAATTGTAAATTCATCAGGTTCTTCAAAAACAGCCATTTTTCTTATAAGCGGTGAGTTTAAATCAGGTTTTTCAATACTTGTATTCAGTGAGGTATTTTCAGAGTTCTCAGAATTCTTAGGTTTATCATAATGTAACACTCTAGGTGTATTTTCTAAATCAACAAGTTTATCTTTTGAAGCTGTTTGTCCAGGTAAAAATATCCTTGTTGCCGCGCTTATTCTAATCGATCCTTCATCATTAACTGTATCTTCATCAATATCTTGAATATCTGCTTTTCTTAATGCATCAATTGAGTCATACAAAAATTTACTTTCTTCATTCTGTGACTCAGGTAGAAGTTCAACATACATATCGGTACCTTTACAATCCATTGAAGATATTAAAGCTTCATCGCTACTAAGTATATCTTTTCCTTCCCAATCTATTTTACTTATTTCTTCTATACAAGGGTTAAATACTACTTCATCACTTTTAACAGTTGAAAAACTCAATCCTGTGTCAAGATTCAAATTTACGAAATAAGTCTGAGCTAGAGATGACTCCGAAGTTCCAAGGCTTGATCGTTTAAAACTATCTCCAATTCGATTTTGACGTAAATAAGAGCTGCTCATTTCAAAAGTGTTTTTATAACTTGATACATAAGAACTAGTATCTGATGGAAGACCTGACCTTCCACTTCTTTGAAAAGGACTTCGTTGGTGAAAATTATAGAAAGTTTGCTTAAGGTCAATAGTGTCTGCTGATGTAAAAGATGAAAGATTTAAAAGGTTCTGAGATGATTTTTTTAAAGTAAGAACTGGGAATTTGTATAATGGGTCAGAGATTATTCCATGAAAAGATTCTTGTCTTTTAGAGAAAAGTACTGAATAGTTAGAGGAAGATTGGATTATTATTGACGTGCTACGGGAATGCATATTTGTTGAGCTTTCGATAAGTTTCTCGCTATGAATGCTTATTTTTCGCTCCATGTTGTTTATTTAGATTATCGATTAGAAGATATTTGAGAATATTATGATGAATATTAGATTTTTTTTGAAAGAAATTGTGTGGATTTAAAATTTGTGTTGAAAGATTGTGGATAGTGTTTGGAAAAGATTTTGATGTGGAAGTGATAAAAGATTTGATTTTAGATTAAAAGGGTTTATGAATATATGATTAAAATGAGAAATACAAAGTATGGAGAATGCGTTATGGATTCGGTGAGATAATTTAGGATTTGATTAATTTGTTATAAGAATAATGCTAATAAGGATTTTGGATATAAGGAGGATAAAATTTGTGATTTGTGATCTTTAGATTGGATTTACTATAATAGCAAATCTAGAGTTTTTTGAGTTGATGATATACTTAAAAGCTCAAATTTATTTCCTCTCAGCATCTTAAGCAAACCCCAAAAATTCCGAAAAAAAAAATAAACAAGTTCTGAGAATATAAAAAAACAAAATCTTCCTAATATTCCCCAATAAAACACACCCAACATTTTCCTATCTAAAAGTAAATCATCTCTTTTCCCTTTATTCCCTTTAAAAACCTATAAAAAAAATCTATATCACTTTGATTCCATAATTTATATGAATACTTATATCTCTATTTTTACTACATCACAGCTAATAATAATATAAATCATGGGTTGCATAAATGCAAAAAGAATGGTCCGGACTATACAAATCAAAGAAGAAATAATAGAGGAGCTTCCACAAGAGCTAGACAAAGTTCATATTTTCTACGAAGAAAACAAAGCTAATCTCCCGACAAGAGTTAAAAAACTTTACACACTGTATATTAGTCAGAAGGTTTTTGAAACTACTGAAGTTGATTTAAAATTCCTGAATTTAGCAGGTAAGTTTTTCCAACCTATTGGATTAATTTTACCTTATTTCACTCATGTGACTATATTGAACTTATGGAAAACTAAACTAGGAGACCAAGGTTGTATAGCTGTTTGCATGATACTTGGGAAATTTATACAGCTGACTAGTTTATCATTAGCTGATAATAAAATAACAATTGAAGGAATCACTGTGTTTGCTTCAAAATTACCTGAATTAAGTAACCTTGAAATTCTAGAATTACATGTAAATCCTATAAACGATGATGGAGTTACACTTATATCAAACAAATTGTTCTTTTTACCAAACCTTAAAGTTTTACATTTAGATGAATGTGGAATGACAAGTTTAGGGTTAGAAAAACTGTCTAATGATATCCAAAAAATTGTAAAACTTGAACGTATATCTTTGAATTATAACAAATATGATGAAGCTTCAGTAAAATTGTTACAAAATAGTTTGAAAAGTCTAAAGGCTTTGAAAAGAGTATCGTTAAAGCAAACTGAAGTCTCTGAGGAAATCCAAGAAATTCTCGTGAAAGATTTCCCTCAAGTTTTGTTTGCTTTTGCGTAATAGAGTTTAGTATTATAATTATATGCAAATTTTATGTTATGTGTTTTTATGATAGATTATAAATATAAGAAATGTGAGATTTTTAAGAAAAATATGAATGAAAAAGCGTTTTAGAAGATAAGTTAATAGGGTGATGTTAATGATGTGGATAAATTTTATGTTTATGGGCATTATAATTTATGATTGTAGTAATTTAGGAAATATGATATGATTTATATTGTTAGGTATCTGATTTGTGTTATGGGAAATTATAATTGTAAAGGTTAGATGTAATTTATGATGTTATTTAAGAGAAAAAATGAAGATAGAATTAGATGATTTTATGCGATTTGATGAATGATTTATTACTACTATTCCATGCTTATTGCAATCTTTTTTTAATCTTATTTACCAACTATGTTTTTAATCAACACTTGGATTTATTATACAATTTAAATGATTTAATAAAAAATGAATGAACCATCAGGTTTCAGAGAAGGAAGACCAATTCAACCTATAAGGCTCTCAAGAGGATACTCACCACAAGTCTATGGATATCGTCCTAGTCCTAAAGTTGTCAATTCTATATACAGTCCTCAGTTATCACCAAAATTTGACACATTTGTGCCGAATATGTCTGACTTCATAAACAGTCTTCAAGATCAGATCAAAAGAATCAATTCAAGTTTTTCATTTAGACATAGTTCAGATCCTCCTCTTGTACAAACTATTGCATATATTAGGCAGACAATTGATTTATTAATTGATGAGAAATCAAAAGTTTCAAAAAATATCGAGTTTTCAAAAAGTCATAGCGAATTTCTTAATGACGAAAAGGAGTCAATTGAAAAATCATTAGAAAAAGCTAGGGATGAAATGGAAAAAGCTAAAGAAACCACAAAAAAATTGGCGAAATACGAACAGCTTTTAAAGAAAAAAGAAGAAAAGCTAGAAGAAGAGAAATCTAAGCTAAAAATCGATAAGAAAACACTTAAAGACTTTGAAGAGGAAGTAAAAAAGCTCCAAAACAACTTTGAACTAAAAGAAAAAGCGTGGAATGAAAACAAAAAATTAGAACAGGAAAAGATAAAATTAGAACGAGAAGGTGTTGAAAGGAAAATTATTGAATCAAAAGATATGCAAGAAAGGCTTGAAAAAAAAGTTGATGAAACAGCAAAGCATTTAAAATACGAAAAAGAAAACTTATTGCAATTAGAAGCTTACCTTAACAATACAAAAGTCAATATATCCCAAGAACAAAAACAAGTTTCCCTTGAAAAACTCGAAATAGAAAAACTTAAATGGAATCTTGAACAGCGAGAAAGAAAACTCAATGAAAACGAGCAGCTTTTAAAAATCAAAGAAAAAAACAGCACTCAAGAAATCGAAAATGAAAAAAATCGAATAGCCGAATTTAAACTAAGAATAGAAGAAGAAATAATATCCTCAGGAAATGATTCGAAATTATCACATAGAAAAAGCCCAGACGACATTTTTGCCTATGATAAAAAGTCAGACTTTTGCAGATCTTTGAATTTTGACCAGGATTCTAAAGCTAAAGACCTTGAAGAAAGAGAAATTGAATTAGAAAATGCATACAGAGAATTACAAGAACAAATGGACAATTTCAATAAAGAACTCGAAGAAAGGGAGTTTATCATTGAAAAAAAAGAAAACGATATATTTCGAGCTGAAAAAAACCTTATCTTAAATCTTGAAAACCTAAGAAAAATTGAAATAGCATTAACCGACTCAAAACTTCAACTTGAAGATATAAAAACTACAACATTTCCTGATCTTGAAGAGCAGTCAGAAATAATGAGATCACTAATAAACGAACTGACTTTTAAAAAAAACGAACTAGAAATAGTTTTACTCAACCTAAATAAAGAAGTTGAATTCACCCAAAGGAATAAAGCAAAACTTGATTCATTATATTCTTCTATTGATAGTCAACCAAATGAAAGTACATTAATACCTCATACCTCTGAAGAAATCGAAGCTATAACTCAAGAACTAGAAAAAAAAATCCTTGAACTTAAAGAAAGGGAAGATGAAATGCTTAATGAAAATGCAAGACTTCAAGAAGAGTCATTTAAACTTCAACAAGATAAAGACCAATTAATTAAAACAGCTGAGTATTTAAAAAAATCTCATTTACAAGTTGAAGAAAAAAAAGCTCAGTATGAAAAAGAGCATTTTGAAGAAAAAGAAAAAATCAAAGCACAGTTTATGAAACTTGAAAATGCGATGAGGCTTTTGACTACAAAAGAAGCTGAGTTGCATGCGTTGAAGAAAAAAGTGGAAGAAAGAGAAAATATGCTTAAGGTTAAAGAATTGGAGATAAATAAAAGAAATTTACAGGTGAATTCGAGAAAATCATCGATTACAAAAGATTAAATGGGTTTTTTAATGGTAGATAATTATATTTTTGATGTATTTTTTTGGAGTTTAGGGATTTTATATTATTAGATATTATTAATATAATATGAAAAAAATAGCTTCAGTGATAAAAACAGCAACTGGTGAAATGGTTATTTCAGGACCTTTGCCTGCACATGAAGATTTATCATATTTTGATCTTGGGGCAAGTATACATTTCACAGCATTTGAGCTTGGAAGAAATCTTAAAAACTATAGAAAATTGAGTTTGAATTCATTGATCAAAGAATTTCATGTATAAAATATACAGGCAGTGAAAATTATTTTTGAGCAAGGAAAATACTTACAAATGTATGCTGGGACTGGAAAGATGGAAATGTATTTGAATAGATATGAAGATTGTTTACCTTGTATTATATATATAGATAAAAGAAATCTTGTACATCATGATCCATATATCAATGCTAGTTATATATCAGGAATTGATTACCCTGAGCAAAAGGATTTGTATATTGCCACACAAGCACCTTTACCATATACAATCTCTCATTTCTGGCATATGGTCCTAAACCAGCAAGTTGGGAGTATTTTCACCCTCTGTCAGCCTCTAGAAATAAAAAAAGTAACTACCACAAAGGGAAGATGTGAAGAATATTGGCCTGCTCAAGGGAAAAAAGCTACCTTCAACGATCTTACAATTGAAAATAAACAAGAATCAAACCTAAAAAGCCGACAAGAACGTGAAATCGAAATAACATATCAAGACAAAAAATGGACAACAAAGCAAATCCATTTCACAAATTGGCCTGACAAAAGCATTCCATCTGAAAAAGATGACCTTGAACAACTTGTCAATGAACTACAAAACGAAGAAAAGAAAAAAAAGAAAATAATCATCCATTGTAGTGCTGGTGTTGGGAGAACTGGAACATTATTAGCTTTGACACAATTGAAAACTTTGATTGATTATCAAAAAAATAATGGATTAGATTTGGGAATTTCAGTATTTTCTATTGTTAGAAGGCTTAGGGAACAAAGAGTTTTTTCTGTACAGACCATTGAACAATATGAAATGATTAATGACTTTGTGGAAAAATGGGTAAATAGGAAATAGATTTAGTTAATGAGTTTAAGTTATAGAAATAAGAAAATATTATGTTTTGACATTACAGATTATTATAAGTTTTAATTTAGATAATGATTTGTATAATAAGTAGATTTTTTATTTAACATTAAGAATTTAGATTGCATTTATTAATAATTATTAAATACCGTATCAATAANCTACAACTTTTTATTTAACATTAAGAATTTAGATTGCATTTATTAATAATTATTAAATACCGTATCAATAACTATCATTAGAATTGATACTTATTCTACTAAGATTCATCGAGTCTTCAGAGTTTTTTTTATCATTTTGTTTGCCTAGAACTTTATGAAGACTTATTCCTTTTTCTTTTAGCGTTCGCATTATTTTGTTAAGTTTTTTCTCTTTGATTAAAAGTTCTTTGTTTTTTTTATCAAGTCCATCAATCATAGAATTCTTAGTCCTAAGTTCTTTAACTAATGGTATTGAATCTGGAGCCCCATCAATAAATTTTATATTCCTTTTATAATCTTTCCAGAACTCATTTTCTTCTTTAAGTTTAGTGTTTTCATTTAATAATTCAATATTTTCTGTTGACAACTTTTTCAGTTTGGCTTCTAATGATTTTCTACTATTTTCAACATCTTTTATATTTTCTTTTAGAAAATCAATTTCATTCTTATAGCTTACTATTTGCTTTGTTAATTCATTTTCTTTAAAACTAAAATCTTTATTCAACGCTTCAACAAGTTTTAACCTTATTTTTTCAAGAACAGGACCATAGGTATCAATTACTATAATCTTTTCAAATATGTTTAAGTAAATTTTTAGTATTTGGGCTTCATCTTTTACCTTAAGGCCTTTAAGTTTTTCTTCGATTTTTACTTCAAAATACTTACTTAAATTGTGAGAATCAACAATTGGAATCATTGAGGTTTTTGTTTTAAAGGATTCTGATTTATCAAAAGTCAGATCTGTTGATTTTTTTAATTTTCTAGTATTACCTTGGATTTTTGATAGTCTGTCTAAGCCTATTTCTGGTTTAATTATATTAGAAATACTGATATCTGCTTTGTTTGTACTTTTGTTCCTTATCAATTTTGAATAAGGTGATAAGAACTTATATGACATTGTTATCACTTTTTGTGGAGACTTCAAATCTGAGCCTAAGTTGCTCATTTTCTTAATTATATATTCTAATGAAAAAGATTACACTAGGTTTTATTATCATCCATGATAACTTTTCAACATTTTTCGTATTATTTTTTATTTCAAAATGCTTTATACACATTTTTTTCTTCAACAATTTTAGTAACTTTGACCCAGTCATTTATGTTTCCAAGATCTTCGAAATACTCATAAGCATCTTCGAACTCATTTGTAATATCTTGGCTTTTACATGGTGCAATCACATAATCCTTATTTATTTTAAGTGAATCATGGTTTTTTAGCATACTTTTTACATCTTCTTCCTCATCGTCAGCAAGTATTTTCAAATATTTCCCTAATCTATACTTACTAGCTACAATCGAGCAAGCAATTCGAACATTAACAATTTCATCAAAGCACAAATCCGAAAAAATTTTCCTAAAAAACTCAATTTCACAACAAATCCCAGCAACATAAGCTAAAACAATCCTAATCTTATACCCTTTGCTCATCATTTTCCCAATACTCATCTGTATTTCACTATCCCATTCATTATTAATCCCCCATATATCCTTTATAATATTCCCAAGAGCTTTAGCTGCTTTAATTCTAACAGCTTCAGTTTTTTCTTCACATAATAATAATGATATAGGTAAAATTTCCTGCATCCAAAGATTGACACTGACACTTTTGGCTATTTTTAATAGATTTTTAGCGATTTTAACATTGATTCTCCAGTTTAAGTTGTAGGTTTGTATACGTTTGTAAGTTCCAAGAAACTGTTGTTGTAAAGATGGATCGATTTTACAGATGAATAAACCTAGATTGCTGATAGCTTCAATTTTTACTATATCTGTGTCTCGTAAAAGATTTTTGTAGATGGGGACTAAGGAGTTGCAGGTGGTTTGGTTGAGATTTGAGATGAAAAAACTTATGGTCCCAGTAGCTTTGGCTCGAACAGAGGACTGAGGGTTGTTAAGAAGGTTAATCCATATCTCATATATTTGAGGTCTCAAATCTATAAACTTCCTATAAATCCCCGGCAAGTAATACGCCAGTTGTGCAGCTTGTGGGTAGTCACTCAAGCTAATAAATTCTGCACACTTAATCAAACTCTCTTCTAAACAATCCATATAAAACAAAAACTTGCCAAGTGAAAAATAAGCCGCCTGAGCCACAAGCAAATTTTTATCCACAGTCAAATTCTTAAACACCCCAACAAGCATCCTCTTAACCTTCCCCCCAGCAACCGCAGCAATTTCTGGTACATTTAAAGCACAAATTTTCCTAATCCCCCAGTTATCATCTTTACAAAACGCACAAAAAATCTCAGCCGCCAACCCATTTACCACAAACACATCGAAACTTGACATAAAAAACACAAGCGTCCTGCACATTTTCATCCTAAATTCCATCGAGCTTTTCGCATTTGTCATAAAAAAGTTTATCATCATACTTTGAATCTCTTGAGGAAGCTGAGGACACTGTGTATAATTATCTAAACTCCAAGGAATTTCTATGATTTCTGAAGGACTTCTATTAATAACAGCATTATAAGAGTCGATTTTGCTTGTGAAAACTGCTGAGTCGTAAGGCTCACCATCACTTATTGGCTGTGTCATGTTTTTATAATGGATTTAGGAAATTATTAACATTTTTTATTAAGTATTACCTTATATAATTGAGCAAGCATTACTACATGAGCAAGTTTCAGGGTTTTTTTCAACATTTATTTCCCCTGAGGTGATGTTTTGCCCGATACTCCCTTCAAGACGATCGATTATGTTTTTGAGGTCGTTGTTTTGGATTTTTTTTATTTTTAGAAGCTCTTGAGTTGACCCAATTTCTTGAGACACTTTGCCGATGTTGTCTTGAAGTGTTGATACTTTGGAAAGAAGTTTGCAGTGAAGACAAGTGTCGGATGATGAGTCATGAGATNGTTAGGAAATTATGAGGGTTTTTGAGAAATTTTATGAAGTTAAGAGGCTTTTTAAGTGCCGGATGATGAGTCATGAGATATGTATTTCAGCTGTGAAACCATATCGAAATCGATGCCTAAATTTTGGATGATTTCTTTTAGTTGGATATCTTCACAGCATTCTTCAACTTCAGGTTCTGGAGATAGTGGCTTAACTTCAGAAGTGTTTTGGATGTCAGAGTTAGGTCTACTGACAAGTATTTGAGGATATTTTGCTGTAGGTAGTCCTTCCATTGTTTATGATTAATTGTAATTTTTAAATTTTATGTGGATTTGGTTTGAGGATACACTGAAATGTTTAGGAAGTTATAAAAATTTTTAGCAGAAAATGTGTTGATTTAGGTAAGAAAAATTTATGGAAAAGCTTAGATTAGGATTTTTGTATGAAAAAAAGTGATTTTTTGTTAAGTGGTTTTTAGAAAATGAGTATTGGGTTTGATTTTTTTATATATCAGTGGGGAGTTCAATTTGTAAGAAAAACTATGTTTTAATAATTTGTGGATTATTTTTAGTAATTTATATTGGATTCTGAGTATTTTTTTTGAGAGTAGAACAAGTTTTTAATGCATTTTATGTGGATGAATTAGTAATTTGTGGTGGATTTAGTAAGTTTTTGCTTATGAAATAGTAAATTAATTTCTTCAAAAGATTTATTTTTTTTTTAGTTAAGTTTTGGGTTTGTATTAAACATAGGAATAACAAATAATACAACTTTTAAATTCATTTTTTATAATTTATAGTCAAATTTACTATTATTTATTCGCATATTTTATCAAAACCCAACATNCTATTATTTATTCGCATATTTTATCAAAACCCAACATAATTAATCAGCAATAAAACTTATTTAATATTACATAATAATCTATCTTGAAAGTTCTCTTATATATTTATTATTAAAATCGCATCATCCATTAATAAACCTAAACACTATATTAAAATTGTATTTTGTCTATATTTCTTATCCAAATCCTAAATGAAAATCTTCAATAAAAATGGGTTGTACTAAGTCTAAATTAGAAGAAATCGTAGTTCAAAAGAACTTTGCAGATACCACCACTTCATCTGGGCTACAATCTGCAAGAAGACCTCGCAAGAATATTTTCGGGGCAATGCAAGCTAGTTCTATAACAGATCATTATGAAATCTTAAAAGCAATAGGAAGTGGGCCTCTTGCAACATTATTTTACGCAAAACATATTCAAACACAAGAATATAGAACTCTACGTGAAATCAATAAGATGATGTTAAAAGATGATGCAGCATCTATAGTCCAAGAAGTTAGCATCCTTAAAGATTTAGACCATCCAAATGTCCTAAAAGTATATGAAGCTATAGAAACTCAAAGAAGCGTTTATATAGCTTTGGAGTATATATCAGGACAATCTTTACAAGAAAAAGTTAAAAACACTGGCTGTGAGACAATGCTAGCCAGGGTAATGCTAGACTTATTTTCCGCTTTAGCTTACCTTCATACAAAAGGTATAGTCCACTGCAATATTGCCCCTGAAAACATAGTCCAAACTGCAGGTGAAGGTTACGACGTCATAACAAAGCTCGTAGGATTCACAGCAGCTCAACGTATGAATGACAAGCAAGAAATCAACTTAAAAAAGCTTCGTTACCAATACGCAGCCCCAGAACTCCTCAAAGGTGAATTTGATGAAAAAGCTGATATTTGGAGCTGTGGAGTTTTATTATACGATCTACTTGTAGGTCGTTTACCATATCCAGGAAAAACAAAAACTGGGATAATTGAATGTATACTTAATGGTGACATAGATTTCACAAGTAGTATGTTTACATCTTTATCATACAACGCTCAAGATCTTATAAAAAACATGCTAAATATTGACCCTCTTCGTCGTCCTACAGCTATACAAAATCTTATGCACCCAATGCTAAATGCAAGTAAATATAAAATTTCAGTATCTTTAGATGCTATAAAAAAACTTAGGGTTTTCAAAGTAATTTCTAAATAGGTCAGTAGTAGAGCAGCAAGGTCAATACTAGCGAAAATGAATTTTAAATTAGGAAAAGAGGATCATGAGATTATAAATTATTTTAAAGAAATTGATGAGAATTTTGATGGAAGGGTTAGTAGGAATGAACTTATTGAAGCTTTTGATAGATTAGGAATTGATATTTCTGGAGAAGTTGATGAGATTATGTGCAATATGGATATTGATGGAAATGGATATATTGATTATTCTGAGCTTAAGGTTACTTTAACAGAATGGGGTGAGGAATTAAAGGAAAAAAACCTTGTTAGATGTTTTAAGGTTGTAGATGGGAAGATATCTATTGATTCATTGAGAATTGAACTTATTGATATTAAACAGTTGGATTGGATAAGATTTTTACAGGATTGTCCTAATGATGGAATTTCAATTACCTTAACAGCGTTGAAGAATTATTTGAAGTTTAATATTTCTCAGTAATAATTGGGATTGAGTTTAAATTAGATATTTGTGTTGTGCTTTTGATTATAAATGAATTTTGTTTTTAATTTCATTAGGAAGTTTATGAGACAAATTCTTATAAAAATAAAAGCGTCTAAATAAATATTAAGCATATACACAAAAACATAATATTTCAAACTAAATACACTATTAATATGTAATCGGCGTTCTAGTCTTACTTGAAAGATACCCAACAACAGTATGTCTTTTATTCCTAACTCGCATGTTTGTCAAAATT
>MPUH01001142.1:0-23038 GCA_001970955.1 Stentor coeruleus
TGAAGTGATGAATAATGATAATCTTAATGAAAAGTGTAAAAAATCATGGAGTTATTCGAAAAAGCACAAGTATGGAATATATGTTGGCGGAAACAATAAGTATTGTATCTTTAGAATTAATGAAAAAGATATGCTGATTTTCTTTAAAATGAATTAGAGATATAATAATTTATTAGTTATGGTAAATGATTTTAGAAATTCATAATCAGTTAATCTTACCCTTTTCTGCATGCTGTGCTTTTTGGAATTTTATGGTTTATGATTTAAATAGGTTTATTTTGAGAATTATATAGCTTTTTTTGAAAATTTAGTATATTTTTATAATAATGGCTAATTTGAACTATGAGATTATTTGCAATTAAGATTTCTAGGATTAATCGAGTCAGACACTTTAAATTGTTTTTTAACGTATAAAATAATTCAAAAAAAATAGATTCTCACAGAAACAACTTTTGGACTCATCATATCCCACTTAACCAAGATATAATTTTTTTTTATGATAAATCGAGAAAACTATATGGGAAAGCGATAACAGCCTTGCACGAGAAAAATATTATGCTATAGAAAGAAGAATAAATAGAGAAAGTATGNAAAACAAAGAATTCAAAAAAGAATTTAGAAATCTAAAATGTAGAACAGCTATAGAAAGAAGAAAAGTATGTCAACAAACGATATATGGAAAATCTATAAAAGCATTAAAAGAAGTAAATCAACTCAGAAACTGCTTTTCACAGAGAAGAAATGCAATGAAATAAAAAAATGGTGGGAATGCACGTATTTTGCTGAAGATTCTCGGATTGAAATCGGCATTTCAAACACTAATCAAGCGGAAATTAGCCTAGAAGAAATTGAAAATCATATAAAACTAATAGGAAACAATAAAGCAACAGGCCCTGATGGTATTCCAGGTGAACTTATTAAATACGGAGGAAAAGTAATGAACGAAGTATTAGCATATTTCTTAAATCAAATATGGAAACTAAATCGCATCCCCAATGTACTCAAGCAAGCATATATAGTCTTACTACCAAAAAAACCAAATAGTAAAAACCCTCAAGACATGAGGCCAATAACACTTTTAAACTCGATCTACAAACTACTTGATAAAATTATTACTACAAGATTAATTAAGGACTGTGAGACCAAGACGATACTAAACGAGGCCCAGGGAGGTTTTATTAAAACTGGACCTTATTCAAGCGATAATAATTAACTAATAACGATCATAGACTATCAAATTAGCTTAGAAAAGCCAACCATCTGCACCTTCATTGATTTGAGAAAAGCTTTTGACTCAGTAAATCGAAAGCTCCTTTTCAACACCATGAAGATCAGAAATGTAGACCCAAAATTAATATCCATTATTCAAGAAATGTATAGAGATGAAAAAAGTGCCATTTTGCTAAATGGAGAACCAAGCGAACCAATAAATATCTTAAAAGGTGTGAGACAAGGAGGTTGCTCGTCTCTGATTTGTTTCAACATAATCCCGAACGAACTAGCAAAAGCTATCGAAGCAAGCGAATGCGGAGTAAAACTACCAAATGGGCAAAAAATAGGAATACTTCTTTATGCAGATGACATAGTCACTTAAAACTAAAAAACTAAAGAAAAAATTGGCTATTATCAGAGCATTTGAATAGCATTATTGCTGCTTTGATAATAGTTATAATCTATATCCTTGCATATTTTTGGAGAAGCAACTGAGGAAGTAGAGACTAGAGAAATATTCAAGAGTTTTAAAATCTAATCAAAGATTTTGTTAATATTTGATTAAAAATGGGTTAAAGAGTGTCCAGCGATATAAGTGTTTTATTGTAAATATTGAGATTTTGATGCAGAATGGGAATGCCATAGCAATCAGACTTTCATGTGCTCAAATCACATACAAAATCATGTACTAGAAGGATGCCTACAAAATATACTAAAACTAGAAATGCCTATCCTTCCAGATTTAGCAGAAATAATATATAAAGAAGTCAAAAATCGTATTCAAGGACTTGAAAAATGCTCAGACTTCATCAACGAATTAATAAGCAATGCTTTAAGCAGCATAATAGCAAATCATTGCAAAGCTCTGAAAAATATCCAAGATTTAATCAAAGAATACGAATTACTTTTAAAAAAAGCTAAAAAACTTGACTTATCAATGTCTAAAGCTCAAAGCTTCACCAGCATATCTCTTATTTTCTCTCAAATCAACCCAATTGAAGAGCTTTTGCACATAGAAGAGTGGTACATTAACCTACTTGCAAGAGCATGGATTGGTAGTAATTGATGGTAAAATTATATCATATGAAAAAGCAGCTAAAGTTTCAACCACTTCACCACAAACCCCAAAGCCGTCAACCACAATAAAAAATGTAGAACAATCACTTAATAAGTCCAACTCATCTAAAAATTCGGAAAAATTCAATGATTTAATCTTCTTACCTAGTAATCCTCATCAAAGTAAATCTTCAGTAAAAACTATCGCTGATGAAAAAATTAAACAAGAAACTCCATGTTCTTCTATAGGAAAAGATTTTTGGCAATGTAAATGTTCACATTATAATCCAAATGTTTATGTGTTTTGTGAAGAATGCTTTCTGCAAAAAGTTGAAAATCTTAAATGGACTTGTAATAATTGCTCAAGTGTTAATTTAAATATCATTGCTGATGGGTGTGATTGTTGTGGATTTTCACCTTTGAATCATGAAAATAACTGGGTTTGTTTAAGATGTAAAACTAAGGTTGGTGGCAAATTTGATATTTGCCACAAGTGCGGATATCCAAATACTCAAATATATCAAATGGATAATTGGGTTTGTAAAAGTTGTGGAGTAGAAAACCAGATTCATAATGTTGTTTGCAGTAATTGCAAGGATAAAAGATAAAAGGGTTAAAGTTTTGATAAGAATTGTAATGATATTAAAATTTAAGCCTTCACATGAAAATATTGGAGTTGTTTATATTGTAGTTAGGTATTTATTGAGAAAAAATTGACTATTAAAGGTAATAATTTTTATTTAAGAAGAGCTAGATAAGTTATTAATAATTATATTTATAGAGAATGGAAACATATGTTACTATTTTCTTATAATATAACTTGGTATAATTTAAAGAATATATTAGAAGGGTATCAAAAATACAGCATATCTAAAGGGAGAAAATTTTGTTTTTAGAATGAGATTTTAAAATTAGTATTACTATGATAATAGTCAAGCTATAATTATAAGAAATTTTATATTTAAGTGTTTGTATCAAAGAAAAATCTATGAGACTCGGAAGAGAAACATTAGAATCATATAGCTTTCCATATTTATAGCCAATATAATTAATAATAACTATTCACTTTAGTTGGCCTTTTTCTAAATAGTGTTTAATGATTCTTAGTGATTATTGATATTAAACTTAACCTTAACTTGCTATCTAAAGTTGCTTAAAAAATAATGGTTAATGAATTGGTATACTGTATCCTATTAATTGTCACTAATTTAAATATATTATAATCTGTTAATTATATATACTATTCGACTTAAATGCATAATAATTTGTGAATATCATCTCATTACTTAATAAGCATACATCATGTCATCAATTAAATGAATTATTTGGCAATCCAAATTTCAGGCCAGATAAATAGAAAATAAATTTTATCAGAATTATGCAAGCATAAAATTGATTTTCCGAAAATACAAAGCTGAACTTTTTTATCTGATTTTATAATAATGTTTTCTGGACTTATTATTTTTAAAATAAATTTCTAAATAATTTCTAAAATATAATCTTACAATAAGAGAGCAGACTGATATTGCTGGTTTTTAGATACTTAACAGTTATTATATCAGTTCACTTCCTTGTATTAATTTCCTAATTCAATCTTTTTTTAAAGAAAATGGCTTATATAAATATAACATTAAAAAAAATGCTTATGAGACATTAATATCAGTAGCTAAAAATACCAATGTAGTTATATTATTTAGAAGGTTGAAGAAATACTATTATATTTCAGGTAATGATTACCTACAAGTACTAAAGCAAATTTTAATAGCTGAGTGAGAATTCCTAAAACATAATCTGCTAAAACTCACTCTCAATACTTCCAAGCCTGCAAAAAGGAGAAAATTTATCTATTTTATTGCCATCTATAAAGGTAAAATACATAACTATCTAGATATATTTACTCTTAAAATATATTGCAATCATCAGGATCTAAATCATTGACTTGCACATTTTGATCCGGGGCATTAATAACTATTTCTTCATCAATGCCATCTAATGTATTGCAAGTATTTCCAAACGGTCCTTTTAACTTATAATGACTATAATGTTGTGCCTCAATCAAAGTTTTCCCACACAAGTAACATAAAGCATTGACTCCTTTACAAAGTGAAGAACAGCATCTAACAAACTGGCAGCCATCAATTTTTTCAACAAATGCTCCACAGTTTGAGCATTTCTTCCAGTTTTGACTGAGAATTAAATTTTCAATTAGCGAATCTTCCAAAGCATTAGCTGCTTCTAAACATGTTATGCATGGATGTACAATTTTATAACAGTTAGTGCATATTGAGCATTTGCATTTTGTACAAGCAGTAATTTTTTCATCAGGTAATAAATAACCAAATCCTTCACATATAGTTATAGGACAATATAATGCTTTTTTATCAGCTACAAGCTTTTGGATTTTATATTTTTCTCTCAGTTGAAGCATTTTATTATATAAACTTTCAGATGATAATTTGCTAATTAGTTGATCTGGAATTATAGATAAGCATAATGGGCATAATAGTTCTTCAGGGAAAACATAAGATGCTGTTATGTAATTTTCAAGTAAGAGGTAAATGCAGGGGGTGCAGAAGTTGTCTTTGCAGCCAAGATTATGGTAATCTTCATTCTTTGATAAGCAGATTTGGCATTTTATTGAAAATGGGTCGAATGATTCTACTTCATTAAAAGGCATTTCTTCCAAAAAACGTTTAGAAAACTCTTCGTCTTTTTGTACTTCAGTATGTTTATCGCCATTTGCAAGATAATTAAAATTCTCATTACCTTGACTTAATTCTTGTATTTTTTCTGATAATTTAGATTGTTTAGTTTCTTCATCTATTTTAATTTCTTCAATATTAAGAGGCGGCTTTTCTAACTTTTCTATTAGCCTTTCAGCATTTTGAATTTTATTAAAATTCTCATTTGGCTTATTTATGTATTCTTTTATCAATATTTTTTCTATCGGTATCAATATTGGAGGATTATTGTTATTGTTTTTTGCTTTCTTATGAATGTTGTTTTGATTAAAGTTGTGAAAATTGCCAATTTCTATAAAATAATTTTGTCTTTGATTTTTTCGGTATGCGTTTCTTGGACGGTCTTTTATAGGAAGGCCGTACTGATAAAGTTCTTCACCTGAATATGCATCCATTGTTGGCAACTCAGGAAACTCAAAGTGATTCACGACTAAATCAAGCATTATTAAAAAATAGATCCTATCAGAAAGGTAGGTTTAATCAGCCAATCATTAACTATATTTTAAATATTTTCTGACAATTTAAAGTATGCTCATATATTTAAACCAAAAATCTTATAACTTTATAATACTTTAATTAGAATATAAATGATTTTTTCATGTGATGTTTTATCTTGCTCAAACTCTCCTAAATACTACTGCAAATGCAAGGTACAATATAGTTTTCTATGCTCGAATCATGCTTTGCAGCATTTAGATGACAATGAAAATTCTGACCACGCTTTAAAATCTATGTTTAGACCTATTCCTCAGGAAAAGAAAGCTTTTATTATTGATATGTGCACCCATGTCATTGAGGATTTAAAAAAAATAGAAAAAAATATATCAAATTCATTTCAAAGAGCTATAATAATACTTAATGAACAAAAAGCAGCCCTTGATAAATACTTCAGAGAACAAAAAGAGTCTTTACAACATATTATAAACAAAATTACTAATGAAAACAAAGAAATTTTTGTCCCTGGATTTTCTGTCCAAGAAGAATATCAATCAAATTATTCATGCCTTTTACAATTTTTTGCAGAAAAAATTAATTCTAAAACTGACAATTTTGTGCAAAATATTCAAGCTTATTCAGAAAAAATACAGGAAAAAAAAGAAATCTTCACATATTACCTTGATTTTAGAGGAAATGCTAATTTAGATGAGCATTTATATGGATTTAAAAGAGGAACAAAAACTTTTATAATGTTCAATACTCTTACTCTTTCAATTAATAAAACTGAATTAAATATTGATATAAATCAAGGGTCCTTAGCTTGCTTATGCCAAATCCCAAATAATAAGCTATTTTATTTGGGTGGTATTAATCTCATTAACCAGGATCACACTAGGACGCCAACAATAAATATTTAAAAAATGATGTAAAATATTATCATCAATTGGAGATAGGTCTAGTATAGTTCTGATATAGTCCCGGGTTTGGACCGGTCGTTGAGGTTAACAGTGGTCATGAACCTTGTGTTGGATCTTCCTTTATTATAGATCTTAAAACTTTTGAAAGAATACCGTTTGAAAAGAAAAGAAATAGATCAACTACATTTGCAACTTTTTACAATGATTTTATTTTCATATTTGGTGGATATTGTGCTGGTTCATATATCAACTGCTCAGAAAAATTTAATCTTACATCTAATAAATGGGAATGCATTGCTAATTTTCCAGATGATAATAGGCAATATATTTGTGCACTTCCTTGTAAAGATTATTTTATATTATCAAGCCAGCTTGAAAAAAATTTGTATAAATATAATCTTTTGGAAGATAAATATGAAATATTAACATCTTCAATAAACAATACTCAAATGAATATACTTTTTAGAAATCAAAAAAATTACTATTATGTTTCTCGAAATTCGCTTTTTAAAAGTAATCAAAACGATCTTAGAAAATGGGTTCAAACTCCAAAGACTTTATCTGCAACTCTAACATTTAATACATCTAAACCTGTAACGAGAGGTAAATTTGTATATATAATGGCTAATTACTATGGAAAGATATACAGATTTGACTTAGAGAATGAGGATCTTTTTGAATTTACATCGTTTTAATTTTAACTAATGACTAATGTTTGAAATAAAGTTAAATTATATTTTGTCATCTCTTAAAAATATAAACTAAAACTCTTTCTAAGATTATCAAATAACCAATCAATTAGTAAATTTTTTTGATCTACTTCATCAAATATGCTAATAGTCATAATATCAAAGCCTTTGGTTTTCCAATTGTTTTCATCAAGCCTAATCTTTTTCTAATGCATCAAAGCTTTCAGCAACTTTTCGTGTATTTTTTTATTTCTTTCATGACTTTGAAATTTAAATTATCCTGCAAAGCTCCAGAGTTTTTAACCTTTCTAATAAGCAAAAATTAATTATTGTTTCGGACTTACACTTTTATCAAATAAGCAGAATCACTTTTTTTTGATTATTAGAAAGGAAGTCTTAGTATTAAGTCATACTTCAGCTTTTGAGTAAATCAACTGCATTCTTTTAAAATTTATTAATTTTTTAAGCATCTCTTTACATGTTAATATTAATTATCTCCTCAGCAAGTTCATGCAGTATCATATCAGCTAGATCTATCTTAACTTGCGTTTCTTCAAATTCATAATCAATCCATTTGTAATCCTCATAGAAAGTTTCATAAAAAAGGGCTTTCTCCAGTTGCTTCTCTTTGATTTTTATTATGAGCATTTCATTTGCCTCAGTATTTGAAAAGCTTATATCTGGGAAATTCCCAATTTCCATTTCATTCATGTCCTCCATATCCTCAATAACCTTATCAATCACTTCAGATAAAACAAGAGATTTTTTTGGTATTTTACTATAGTTAATCCAAGGTAAAGGTAAACCTTTGCTTCCAAAAGGTCTAAACTGTTGAAGTAATGCATTTAATGTATGAAGAAGCATTTTGCAATGAGTTTTTTCAGCTTGAGCGATAGAGCTTGATGAATAAGCCTCCGGAATGAAGGAACTATATTTAAAAAGCTCTGGAAACTCATAAATCTCAATATTTGTAGGTGTACCAATTTGAAGCTCTTGGATTCTGTCAAGTTCTTCTAGTGGATTTTTAACTAACGGTTTTTTCAAATCATTAAGGAGTTTTTCTGTATTGATATTAGCAAAAACATGCTCAATAAAGGTTTGAATTTTATTAAAATCCATGAATGGACTGATGTATTCTTTGGTTGAAGTTATTTTCTGTAGTGATAATCGGAGGCTCGGTTTGTCTTGACTTTTATCTTCATACTCATCAGCATTAAATTCTTCAGTTTCCAACAAATTCGTACTTTCAAACCCAAAAGACAAGGCTATTTCTTTGCTATCAAAATTTTCCCCTATAGTTTTTTGTTTATTAGGTATATTTTCATGCAAATGCATCAAACTTATGCTATGACTAATTCCAGATTTACTATCTTCTTCTTCATCAGATTCACTTGAAACCGTGCATTCTAAAGGAATTTTTTTTAGCATAAAATTTCCAATGTTATTATCTTCTGAACTCTCAATGAGTATTCTATGAAGGGCAATTTTCTTCCTTTGAGTGATTTGGATGAACTTTGAATGCTCTTCTGTTGAACTTGACCCTAGAATCTCAGCACTACTTTTATCAAAAATTTCATTGATATATTTTAATAGACTTGAGTATTTTTTTTGTATAGAGTACATTAATGGGTCTTGGATATCCACAGAGCACTGTGAAACATTTGTGATTTCATAAACTTGTAGTTGTTCGATTAGGAAGTTTAAAGCAAGGTTCCATGAGAGCTGTTCTTCAAGTAAGACCTTAGTGTTTATTTTAGGTTTTGTTGGAAGAATTCCATGATTTTGAAGTGCTGAAATACTTAAAAGCTTGGGTTTATGATTTTGATCAGGATTTATTGTTTTAGAAAAGGATTCAAAAACTAGCTTGGGTTTAGGCTTTGCCTTTAATTCGATTGAAGTATTTTTCTTACAAATTTCGAATTTTTTTGGTATTTTTAAAGCAGATATATTTAAGCCAAATATTTTCTCGCATTGCAGTTGGGGTTTAGGCTTTTGAGCTTCACAGTTAATATGCCCTTCATATGAAATTTTCATCTTTGAACTTAAGTCTAATTGTCTTGGAGTCTGGACAAAAATCTCTTCCCAGTTTTTATCTTTGGCATATTTTTTTATCATTTCTTCTCTTGTCTCAGTGACTTTGTTTTCAATTTCACTAAAGTCTTTGAAAATTGTAGTCTCTACACATTCATTTTCCTTTTCTGATAATTTTTCTGAAGAATCTTCAGATATAAAACTGATATTTCTGTTTATATCTTGGTTTTCTTGATCCAAATCCTTTTCTGAACCATGAAAATTATAGCAGAAGCTTTTATTAAAAATTTTTCCTTTGGCGTTGATATTTTTACTTTTAAGGTTGTTTATTTTTCGTACTTTCAAAGGCTTTTTGGCTGTTTTTTGGTTTTTTTCAGCTTCTTTTTCTTTGATTGTAGTCTTTTTGCTCTTTTTATTATTAGTTAAATATTGCATTTCTCGAGCTTTGGATTCAGAACTGCAGCTACGTTTGTTAGTTTTTGAAAAATCTATTGATAAATTTTCTTTACCTTTTGGTTTATAAGAATTTTCTGTAATAGCTGTGTTGATGTTGCTATAATCTAAGTTCGGAGAAGAGCGTTTGCGAGTTTTGCTTTTTCTTTTTTGATTTTTTATAAGGTTTTGAAGTTTTATCTGCTTACTATGGCATTCATTATCATTTTTCTTAAATTCATTGAACAAGTGAGAAATTTTTTGTCGCTTCTCAGAAGAAACTTTGGATTTTTTAGCTTTTTTTAAAGATTTTCTAATCATTTCATCAATTACTGAAGGGTCTGAATGTCTTTTATAAGCTTTCCTGTGCCGGGTGATATCTTTTTTAGTTAAGAAAGTTTTATTTATGGCTGATCTTGGACGAGAAAGAAATTCAGGGCCAATGTCTGATATGTTTACTTCTCGGCTACGATGGTTACTGTGATTAGAAGTTGTGTTTACGTCAAATTTGTAATTATTTTTCTCAGATGAATGATTTTTTTTTTCAATTGTACCTTTGTATAGTAATTTTGGATCAAGCAAAGAAGTCTTTTTAAGCTTGACAACACGTTTTTTCTTTGAAGTTTCAGCATTTTCTGAAGATTGAAGCACTGTTGTTGGCTTTTTGAAAATTTTCATTATAAAAATGAAAATTCGAAAGGTGTTCCAAACTTAAATTTATTTTGATTGTCTAAGGCTTTATATCAAATTAAGTTATTGAAAATATTTAATTCTTTCTAGTCTGTGTAATTTTTTTGTTTCCTTTATTAAGATAGTCTTTGAAGGGCAGTGTTAGATGAGTTTGATTTTTATTATGTTATAGTGCCATACAATATTCTGATATCTTATTCTCTATTCGAAATTTTATATTTTGTTTATATTGAAGATGCTTTTTAATGAAGTTACTTTCTTAATTTACCACCTGTTATTTTTGTTGGATAAATTTCTATCGCATAAAGTATGTTTCAGTTTTTAAAAGTTTTTGTCACATTTTTTCTCTAAAGCTATTCCTTTATTGTTTCATTAAGCTAATCTAAGCACTATTATTGCTTTCACTCTTTTGCATCTTTCTTTAAGATATTTTTAGTTGGCAATTTTTTGACTGCAAAAAGGCCAAGGCACTTGTATACATTGAAATAAATTAATAATTCAAAATTATGAACACATTAAAAAGAAAAAAAAATATTGAAATAAGCATAAAGCTGTGAACTCATATTGAATAAGTATTATTTTACCTTTTTTATATAACAGCACACTACATTATATATTTTTTTATTATACCTTTGATAATTTTAAATTTAATAAATTATGTTTACCAAAAAACTATTTGATTCATTATGAACTAATATATCAAGTAGGAAGTCAATTATGGCAATACTTTGATAAAAAAATATAGATTTTTTTTAAAGCATTCCGAATTTAGCTCTCTATATTTTTTTATCAGATTGGTTTTACCAAATCAATGAACATAAAATGTTATTCAATTATTCATAACTTCAATCATCTTTCAATATATTAAAGTTTAATTCTTGATTAGAAAATAATGCTTTAAAAGACTTCAAATAAAATTTAATAGAATTAATATAAAAATTTTGCACTATGCATAAAGGAACACTAAATTAGAAGTTTAAACATAAAATCTTCAAATCTGTACTGAAACTGATTTAGTCTACGGAATATTAATAATAGCTTATTGCAATACAGTATGGAAATCAAGAAACCTACTGAAATATTATTTATATCTCAAATGATACAAGAAGGATAGCAAAAGCAACTTCAAGTTCAACTGAAAAGACAATACTAATTAAATTAAAATAATTGAAGTAAGCAAAGGATTTAATGAAAACAATAATAAGTTGCCCTGACTCTGTATTAAGTCCTTCAGAAAAGTAAACACTTGAATAAAACTGAAAATAGCTGAAGGGTAGCAATGCATTAAGTCTTAATCCTAAGAGTAAATCAACCCTGATAAGAAGTTCTAAATTTGGAGCGTCAAAAACTTTTAAAGGGCATATCAAACCTCCTATCCCTTTAAGTCTCAATGAGTTTTTTAGGGAAAAGATATAATAATGTTAAATACAATAGGTATGGACCCTATTTTACTCGGTAATAAAATTTGATAAAAAGCTACCTAACTATTTGCTGGATATATAAAATTATGGAAATTTTCAGTAAGATACATAAATATTTAAATACCATATTTTTGTTAAAATTAAGGGTATTTCTCTAATTATTACCATACTTTTATGTGCATCTAAGATATAAAAAGGCTTCTTTTAATTTTTCAAATTACTTCTTATGCATTTCAATCAATTTAATTCCTTAAACTATATGATCTCTTATATTTGCAAGCTTCAATAGTTTCTAACCTCTGAAAAATTGGCAAATTAGTTACTCACATTCAATTTTTGGGAAAATATTTACTAAATTAATACAATTTGATGATAAAGACAACTAAATTAAAAGCTATATTCTCTTTACCAAAAAAAATAAAAAATCTTATATTGAATTATAAGCCATGCTGTTTTAGATAATATCAAAATTGGATAATAATCAATAAAATAATCAATACTTTACATATGACAGATAATATAAACACTGCAAATTTTGAGCAAAGTCATATAATAAGAAAGGATGCCTTATCAAAAACTTATACCCCAACCATACTGAGTTTTAAAAAAGTCAATATACAGAGTCAGTCCCATCGAAACTCTATCTTTGAGGGGTTGGACTGGGATTACATATTCCATGGTCCTGAAGCTCGAAAAAATTTAAAACTTATGAATAAAACCTCATCAGTACCGAAAAAATCAATCATATCTCCTAAAGACCTAAATAAATTAAGTATCGCTTCTATTAGCAGAACCCCAGTGCCTAAAAAAACAATTTTCTCTCCAAGAGATTTAACCCGTCTAAGTTCCTCTAGCAAAACATCTCCTGTATCTAGAAAAACTATTGTATCTCCTAGAGACCTTAGTAGACTAAGCTTTGCAGTATGCCGAGATAAAACTCCCATCAGAATTTCTCTGGGCCAGACTTCAGAAGTTGGAAAAAAATCCGCTCGTGAAACTGCAAAGACAACAAACGCTTCTCATGAAATTAGCTCAGATTCACATATTGAATGCCAAACCATCAATTTTACTAGTGTAAAATTTAACCTTGAGCAAATCAGAGAAGATGCTAAGCAGTGCTTAACAAATAGTAAAGCAATTATTCAGAAATCTCGCAAAAGGTTGAAATCTCCGACTAGCTCTACAGATACTCGTAGAGTCATGAGTGCTGTCCCACCAGAAATCTCAAAAGAAATCATAGAAGAATTAGCAATAAGTATTCAAATGCTTAATAAAAAATTAAAAAGCAATGAAAAGGCAACCAGCATGCAGGAAGAATGCAATAATGTTCTTAAATCTCAAATGGAAAACTTGAAAACAAAAATTGCCAAACACAAAATTTTCATGGAAAGCAGTCCTTCGATATTTTATTGTTGCTTACCTGGGTGCAGAATAATATAAACCTTAAACCCATAAATAGAAATAAAATTAAACAAATTAGCTAAAGCAAAAGTACTTAAAGATATGAAAAATTCACTTTTTGAATAAAAATAAACTTCTTAGAGAATAAATTGGTGACGTATTATTTAAGCCTTTATAAGCTTTGCTCATGTTATAATGAAATATTGGGAGCCAATCACTTGTAATGAATAAGAAGCGAGTATAGACTGGTGTGAGTTGAACTATGAGGTTTCTGATTATATCGTAGAGTTCTGGAATGCAGTCTCCAGCTTTGCCTTTGTCGCTATCGGGCTGTTGAATTTGTATATCCTTAGTAAAATCAAAGGGACTCCTACTGAAAAATGGATCTCTTTTCTCTATATCATCGTCGGACTGGGCTCTGCAGCATTTCATGGAACCTTGAAATTCAACTATCAGCTTTGGGACGAAATACCAATGGTCTGGGTCATCTCATCGTAAAGTAAATATAGAGCGCTTTTTGCATATTTTACTCTCAAGCCCTGCACAAGAGCTTACGAGATTAAACTTTTGGTGTTCTTTGTGGTTTATGATGGATTTTGGATGATTTTGCACTCATATCATGCGTTTGTGATTTTGTTTCAAGTAAATTTCATCTCTATGTATTTTTTAATGGTTGCTTCCATGGTAAGACCTAAATAGTATTCATATCAGAAGCAAATAGGAAATGAAATGTCAGGTAAAATTCTCAGGCTTCATACTTTATGTCTTTTAGTTGCTTTAGTAAGCTGGCTTTCAGACAAACTTTTATGCAAGCATTTAAACGACACTATGAATCCTCAATTACATTCTTGGTGGCATGTTTTAATGAGTCTTAGTGCGCATTATGCGTTGTTGTTTGAAATTTTATTGAGATACAAACTTTCAGACGACCGAATTAAGCTCAAAGGAGGACTTGTTATATATCCTGATACGCAGGGTCACACTAATTAGTTAAAACTTTATAGAGATTTTTTCTTCAAGTACTTCTTTAATTTTTCTCATCGTTATTTCCTCAAGTTCTCGATAATATCTTTTCTAACTCTCTTTCAATATCATTCTTTCCTTATAGCAACGTGAATATTCTTAGATTTTGTACACAACATATCATATCTCACCTTAAAGTTCATATCTTGAATCTTCAATGAAATAGCTCAGGTACCTGCAAGCTTATTTTTATTTTAATATATTATCTATAATTTTCAATCATACTTTATAAGCACAATCAAGTATTGATCTTAATAATTTACCTATAATCTAATTAAGTTGATCTAATTAAAGGTTCATAAGGGCGTTTTCCAATCATAAAGTCTTTTTCATTTATGTAGCAAGCAGGACATTCAAAGACTTCAACTTTACAAGATTTGTGCACAAGATGGTAGCAATTCAAATAATATTCAAAGTTCTCTTCATTAATTATTTTATCGCAAGCTGAACAAAATTTTAATATACTACTATCCTCACTGATTTCATTCATTCGAATTTCTATATCATCATTATTGAAGGTTGATATACACTCAACACAGACTTTAAAATGATAACTTACTTTTTTGCTTGATGAACACTGTGCACAATCTTCATTAAAAAGAATTGAAATTTCTTTTTTGGATAATTTTCTTCTACAATGTAGACAGACAGACTGATTAAAATGCCTACGACATAAAAAGAAATTTTCATGAGCTGAACACTGTATTGGGAAGTCATTTATTGGGTAAATTCTATTGCATGCAAAACAAATTTGGCTTCCGTTTAAAAATTTTTTAAGAAAGGCTCCCAATGAAGAAAAATTAACTGGATTACTTTTTACGAGACTGTAAAGGGATGAAATCATCTTGATAATTTTTAGGTCATCATTTTTATCTATGTAGACACAAATTCGACTAAATTTTATTATCGTTCTTTCTTTTTCATCAAGACCTTCTGAGTGCCTAAAAGGTATTCTATAAGTATCTATGCTATCATAATCGTTCATTTTGTAAATATTTATAGGTACTAATAATGAATAAGTTTCTTGCATCCCTTCTTCATTATTAAATACATTTCTTTTGAATAATAAAAGAGGATTTTTTTTCTCACTTGCTACGACATGCATGGTTTCTTTATCTGTAATAAAAGCAAAGTCCAAATTATTTGCTTTTCTAAAAGCAAATAAATCTTGGCATTTACTAAGTAGCGAAAATTTCGTTCTTAAATCAGTTTTTCGATTGAATACTTTATTGCCTACCTCTTTTGCACATATCAAAACTTCACTTTTATTGTTTGAAAGATTTGCTAAAATATCTCTTAATGTAGAGATATTATTTCCGCTCAAGAACTTACCTAAGTGATCATCAATTCTCATATTCTTGACTATCTCTAAGCTTTTAAAATATTCCCCTAGCTTTAGCCAGATCATCATATTAAACCCTAAGCAAGTATAAAAATCATCAAACCCCCTAGGAAGGTCAACGATTTTGAATTCCTGATCATCCCAACCTCTTATTGATTCACTTTTGAAAATTTTTTCTTCTTCCATATTATAGACAATCCTGTATTCTAAATTTAATATAAGTAAGAGTGTAATAAGTGGATTCTAAAATTTACTAGAGATTTATAATTTATTTGATATCGCTGAATGCTCTTCAAGATAAATTAAATATTCTTAGCTGAATGAATATATTAACAATTATATTTAAGGGGTTTTTCTACTGTTTTTAGCAAACTGGGGTAAACATTTCTTGAAGGTATTCTGCAAATGCTATATTTTCTTCAGAAGCTTTATCTTCTTCATACTTAATTAAAGCTGAAACTTGATTAATTGTGTGTTGCTTCTTTACAGGAGTTTTGGTCTTTTTGGGTGAGAATTGCTTTGTTATTCTTTAATTATTTATATACTAATAAAAAATTATCATGATTGATTTCTATATAAAATATCAAAAATAGATGTGCAGGCTTATATTCTAATGATTTATAAAGGAGTAAATAAATATTTACCTATTACTTGAAAAAATAAAATCTACCATTATATAATTGTATTAAATCTTGTTAATATTAAAATCTGCTTTCAAAGAATCAGAGATAACTTCCATCTTTATTATATATTTTTTATACGAAACTAAGCTATACCATAATGATATTTCCATCATATTTTTTCTTCAAAAATAATCCAATATCAAAACCTTTAATATTAATTCTTCTTATATATAATCTTACTTTTAATATTTTTTTCTCTTCTAAAACTAATTATCGCAATTTTTGCTCTTATCTGAATTAAAAAACCATACTTAGCATATTATATTTTTTAGTGCTCATCCACCACATTTGAAGCTAAGGGTTAATAATATATATTTAGATGAAGTCTGATTTTTCATCTCATACAAGTAGCACAGCTAATTCTGTCTACGAAACAGATTCTCATCTTGGTCCTAAAACTTCAATTATTATCGAGAATATACTTCAAGAGAAAAAAGCCTTAGAAGATGGTCTTGAAGTCAACAAAAAAATTACTTTGGAACTAGCGAAATCTATCCAATTTTTCAAGGACTTACTAATGAGAATATCTGATGAAGTAACTGATCCTGAAATATTAAAGCTTGCCAAGGAAGAAGGTGATGACGATAATCCAATCAAGAATTTGCTTGAACTTGCAAAAAAATCTGAGCCTAATTCTCCAAGTAAATGCATTTTGTCGTATCAACAGGAAAAAATTTGGGAGCATGTATTTGAAAAAGTCAAAATATTAAAGTCAAAGGTGTTTCATAGCAATAAAGAGATTGTTAACTCGTTCCAAAAATGTGAAACATACAAGAAGGAACTTAATGTATCAAATGAAAGACTTAGGAGAGCAAGCGTAAGTTTAGAGGAATTTCAGATTAAGATGAATAAAATTGATGAGGATGATACCAAAAAAGCTGAAAAATGGAAAAACCTTTATGAGATGAGCAATGAAAAATCTGAGAAAAGAAAAGAAAAACTAGATAGAATTAAAGAAGAACTGGAAGATGAGAAAAGAAAATATGAAGAGGGGAAAATAAGACTTGACCAAGAAATAGAAAAGTGTGAAGCTGCTGAAAGAAGGCAAAAAAGAACACAAAAGAAACTTGAAAGCACTTTAAATGCTAATGATGAGTTGAAAAATCAAGTGGAGGCTCTTGAAAATAAAGTTAAAGAATATGAAGAACAACTTGAATTACTTTCTGCTACAACTCATGCTAAGCATAAAGAAAATAATGTAATTTATAAAAAGGAAATAAATGAAGAACTTAAAGCAAAAATTCTTGAAATAACTGATAATTATGAAGAGGAGAAGAGAAAAAATGAAGAATTTAAGGCAAAACTTGAAAAGTACAGTCAAGAAAATAATGTAATTTATAAAAAGGAAATAAATGAAGATCTTAAAGCAAAAATTATTGAAATAACTGATAATTATGAAGAGGAGAAGAGAAAAAATGAAGAATTTAAGGTAAAACTTGAAAATTATAGTGAAGAAAGCGGAGAACACGAAAAAATTAATAGGCTTAACACTGAAAACATCAAGCTAGTTGAAGAGCTAGAACAAATACGCAAAGAAAACCAACTATTGAAAGAGAAGCATCACAGAAGCAATTCGGCAAGTGATTCAGATATTGATAAAATTGTTGGAGATTAATTTTACCAGTATAACTAAAGATAGATAGATATATTGTCAGCAATGATGCTTTTCAGCAAAGCATATTTAAACGAGCAGTCCTATAATCTCTTTTTTTTAGCTGATTTGGGATGGTGTACCACTCATTGCCTTTAATAATATGCTCGTTGATTTTCCCAGTAATTATTTAGAGTTTCTTTTTTTGAGAGTGAGTATAACTGAGGCAAGTCTTGTGTTATTTGTTTTTCCTTGTGAAGCCTATCTTTTTAAGGTATGTCTTAAAGTTCTTGTGCTGTTCGTATAATTTCTAACTAATACTAATAAGAGCAAAATAAGTAATTAAAATAGTATTGAATAAGATATTAAAACACTGCTGCTTTCAAATATATAAGTAGCCTTACACAAATCTTATAAAAAAAATAATTAAAAGCCTTTACTTGAAATTATTTATTAAATTCCTAGAATAAATTAGCTGCACATATAGCTTCCCTAGTCATAATAACAATTTTTTATAATACAATTGATTTAAAAAGGCTATATGCTAACTGAGTTTTATAATTAACTATGAAGTGATTCTATGTAGTCACTAAAATCATATTCTGAATTTTCTGATGTCACTTTCAACTTACTATTGAAAAAGCCGATATGAATCCTAGTGCTTCCACAAAGGTAAATACCATTAGACACTCTCACAAATCCTACTGAAAGTGGTTTTCCAAATTCATTTAAAGCATTTGCCACAGCCTTATCTACAATATCTTCTTCATCTGGTGTATAAACCTTCGCATAATTTTGAACTGAAGTTGCTTGCTTTTCTAAGTCTTTTATATCAGATTCAGTAGACTCAATAAGCTGCTTTAAATTTTCAGCAGCCTTATAGGCAATATTAATCTTATATGCCTGAAGTAAAAACAAATCAGAATAATTAAGTAATTTGCTACACAAAGTATCTATATATTTGGATAGCTTATCATCTTTTGAATATTCTATAGATTGTGAAAGCTGCTCTTCAAAACTGAGGATTTTTTCTCTGAGAAAATTATTCTGAGAGGTGTACTCTGTCTAGATATTACCATCAATTATCTCGTCTTGTATTGCAACACGATTTTCTGTATTTTTTATTTGACTTTGTATTTCCACGATTGATGTTTGTATATCTTTATGATGTTGCTGTAAGCGATCAATAAGTTTTTCATAGCTTAAAAGAGAATGCTGAAGGTCTTGCTTCATTACATCTATGTTTGATTGATAATTTTTTGCTATATCTTGGTATCTAAGGCTATAGTTTTTTTGTTCTTCTTCTAGTATTTTAATTCCCTTGAGTTTTTGAATCGCTGACATCTGCTGGAGCTTTTTTCTAGTCAAATCGTGCTTATTTTTTTTTTCTTTCTCAAAAGCTTGAGTTAAATCTGTTATTTTGTCTCTAAGCCTTTTATTTTCCTCCTCTACAGCTTTTGCTTCGTTGTCTAAGCCTTTAGTTTCTTCTCTAAAAGTTTGAGCAGAAGAAAGTATTGCTTTGAAAACGTCATATCGTTCTTTTTCCACATTTTCAAGTTCAGTTTGTGTGCTGATTATAATTTTTTTCACAGCTTCATTTTGTTTTAATTCATCCTCTAAGTCTTGGCATTCCTGCTGTAGTTGAGATTTCGCTTCAGTCAAAGAAAAAATCTGATTATCAACTTCGTTAATTTTCTCCAGTTCTGCTTCTCTTAGTCGAGTAAAATTCTTTATCTCTAGTGCAACTTCTTGTATAGCTTTTTGATGAGCAAGGTCATCTTGCTTAAGTTGATTATAAGTTTCTTCAGCTGAAGAAGAAATATCTTTAGCGCTTTTTAAGCTTTCATTAAGAAGACGGGTAAACTCTTGCTTCTCTTGTTCTAAGAGTTGGAGAAGCTTAATCTTTTGATTTAAAGCTAAAATTGCTGATTGAAGATAGTCAGCCTCTTCTTTCTTTGTGGCTTCTACTGGAAGCCTCATTGGAATCATTTCACTTGAATGGGCTAATGGAACATAAATTTCCTGATCAACTATTCCAGGAATTTCAATTGGTTCAAGTGCGCTAATAATACCAGAGATTTTGGTTGTTTGCTCATTAATTTTCTCTTCAAGTACTTCACAGTTTTCGCATCGCATGAAGCCAGACATTGAATATTAATATAATCATATCCATACATTCAAATGAAAAATGGTTGTTATTTTAACTTGGCTATAGAATGATTAGTAAAAATTTACAAACTCTTGTGCATTTTTGGTTAAAGTATACCTATAATTTATTAATATCGATTAATAAGAGTTTAATGCATATATAATTATAGATTATTAATACTAAATCTGTAAACCCTATAATTTAGTTTATAAATATCGAATTCTGATTATATAAAGAAGCATCATTGATTGATTAGTTATATTCAAAAATTTAAACTATTATTATATTATACCTTGAAATATTAGGAACTTTTTTTTTCTGATTCTTGTATCTTACTATCTTCATTCTCACTGCTACTTAAACTAAATCTTCTTAGATAGACTTCTACACAATTTTTTTCTTTCTCAGTTTTGAATTTAGCAGTAGTTATAATATTATGAAATGGAGCATTTACTGCATGCTCAGGGTTCATGTTTTCAAAATTTTCTATTAGTCTTTGTTTAGCCCTACCTTCACGTGTTTCAAACTCAACTTCCAAAGTGGAGTCAACAATAGAAGCAAGTGAAATTTTCCCTTGGAGCTTCACATCTGATGAAGAAAATTTAGTGCTATACGAATTATAATGATCTTCGTTACGGCAGAGGGGAAAATCTAATTTTGGGTTGCAGGTATATTTTATGAAAGGATGGTTAAGTAGCCTGCAAACATTAGGTCTATCACATGGTCTACGTTTAAAGCAAGATAAAATAAATTCTTTAGCTATTTGCGAAAGTTCATTAGGCAATTCAGGAGTCTCTTCTGTAGTGCAAACATGCATAAATACCGCAATCTGATTTGTTTTATAATACCATGGAGGTTTACCAGTGGCCATTTCAATAAGTAAGCATCCTAAGCTCCATATATCTGCAAATCTTCCATGACCTTCTTGTCTCATAACTTCAGGAGCCATCCAGTTAGTTGTACCTTTTAGAGAAGTGAATTCTGACCTATCTTCAACACTCATAATCTTCTTAGCTGAGCCAAAGTCTGCAAGCTTGCATACACCATCATTGCCTACTAGTACATTTGCTCCTTTTATGTCTCTGTGTATGATTTTATTCCAGTGCAAATATTCTAGACCTTCAAGAATTTGTTGTGCATAAATTCTTAATAAAGTTTCATTAAATTTCCCATATTTGTGTAAGAGAGTTGAAATACTTCCACCAGCTACATATTCCATGAAGATCCTTAAATACCCATCATTTCGACTTGTGCCTAAATATCTAACAATATTCTTGTGACTAAGCTTACTTAAAATTTCTACTTCCTCTTGTATTTCTCTTATTCGTTCATGAGCTGTACCATATGAAAACTCAATAATTGGTATTTCCTTTAAAGCCATAAGCTCCCCTGTTTCCATGTTTGCTGCGAATAAAACTCTTCCAAAACTTCCCTGGCCAATTATTTCACTGGTCTGCCACTTTTCTGGGGATTTAATTGTGTGCAAGAGGTTGTCTTCTTTATATTTTATTGATAATTTTTTTTCTTCTTCTTCTGAAAAGTACCTGTAGCCAGTTGGACTATTCATTAAATCTTCTGATAGGCCTAAGGACTTTTTTTTAATTGATTCTTGGTCTTGCGGCACTGCTAGTTGCTCTTTGCTTGAACTGCCTTTGCATATATCGAAAATGCTTGTTCTCCCACCCATTACCTTATAGAATTATATAATTTGAATAGTATAGTAAACCTAGTTATTATCAAACTAGATTATTAGATATTAAAAAAGCCAAGCTGAGTATTGCTGGAATCGTTCTTGGGCACATAATAAAAACGCTTCAATTTGATCCTGTGGTTCGATACAAAGAGAAATAATTTTAACGTGGCTTGTTGTTCTGTTTTCTAGAAACATGCCAATTGCATCAAAATGAATTCTAACAGCCTCATCAATGGGGAACAATTTAAAAATCATATTGTGCCCTGGCATAACAACAGCGTCATATTGCTTTTCTTCTGCCAAATCCAAGCCTAACTTCAAGTACTCAACTATTTCAATTCTATCATCATCATTTGGATTTTCTAATTGGTGTATGATAACAAATATTAAACTCTCCCAATGAGTTAGTATTTCTTGTACAAATAATAGTTCACCAGATTTTGGTCTTTTTGTTCCTCTTTCTTTTATTGCCTCCAGCAAACTCTCTTCTCCTAAGGCTATTATTTCCTTGGCTAAGCCATCATCTAGTGCTAAATTTCCTGGCAAATCTGAATATAATGTATATCTGCATATAAAAGGCTTAGAAAACTCTTCGGTGTAATAATAGGGATATTCTTTTAAGCAATTACCCTTTTTTAGTAGGACTGTAGTTCCATTTTGCTGTCCTATTCCTAGAAGCTCTAGCTCTGCTCCTCCCATTTAATTTTTGTTAAGAATATTTCCAAAAATGAGTTTTATTTGTAAACATATTTATCAAAGTTCAAATAAAAAGAATTTTCATAATAGTGGATTCACATACATTGATAAATTTCATATAGTCACTAATAAATCTAACCATTATCTTATCTAACTTACTATCTATTGCATCCATTCTCCTATATTGTACTCAACAACCTCCATCAAATGAATGTTTTCCATAGCAGCAGCGACTCTTTCTTTATCGTTAAGTTGCTTGTTTATTTCTTTTTCTTGATAATGGGTTCCTTCTTGTATCAAAATGTGTATTTTTATGCAAGAAGGTAGATATCTCATAAGCTTAACCCTTATCATTAAGCCTATAAGAGAAGTTAATGAACAATGCGGAACTGTAGGGGTAAATCTAATAATAAGGGCTTTAGTATCTGTGTCTATTAAAATCTGTGAGCAAGAGACAACTTTAAGCTGTTCTAAGGTGTAAGGATGCTCAGGATCTCTAATATTTCTGATAACGTTGAAGATATCATTACTATCTAGCATCCCAGTAGGTCTCTTATATGTCATTTCAACAATTTCAGTGACAATTGGGTTAGGATTATCGAGCATTATAATTATATTTGTTTATGCATAGATTTTATATTATAGCTTATAGAAATGAACAAACGACGAATTGATGAAATAGGAATTGAAAATAGCTACAAATCTTAAAAAATAAAGAAAGTTGATGATAAAGGTTTCAATGAAAATGAAGTTAAAAAATAATTCTCTTCATAGGAGACAAAATCGATTACAACATTCGAGTGCAATGCAAAAATAGCAAGATAACTCTATTG
>MPUH01001143.1:0-23025 GCA_001970955.1 Stentor coeruleus
GCTTTAAAAATATCCAAAAATATTTCTTATAGAAATTACAACCAAAATCATTATATATTGCCAAATCTAAGATAGGAATAATAATATTAATCTTTACATAAATTGATATAACTATATTAAAATAATCTAGTCAATTTTTTATATACTTATCTGAAAAACTAATCAAGAATTCTTATAAAAATTTCTTATAATTGCTAACACTAAATTTGATTTTACCTAAACAAATCCACTAACTAATTCTTTCATATCTCCAAACACTATTTTTCTAACCCTAAGCCACTTCAAAGCTTTCTTTTCAACTAATTCCCATTCTTCATGCTTATCTAAAAAGTTCTTATGAAGGAAACAAAGTATAAAAATTGTACTTAAAATATCATCTTTTTCTTTACCTTGAACAATATCTTGTGGAAGATTTCTTAAATTTGGAAATAAATTCAAGGTCTCTTTATAAAACCAAAAACCTTCTGATTGTTGTGCTGATATTGTTGGCATATAAAGTGAAGCAAATGCAGACTGTGGTGAAGTTTTTGATTCCTTTACTTCTTCTCTTATATTAGATGATAAATTAGATATTGATAATTTACATTCTTCTTCTCCTTCGCGTTTACTCAATTTAACATTTTGACATCTCTTTTTTTGGATGCTGAGCTTAGAAGATGCTTTTTCCATAGAGGGTACACAATTTGACATAGGGGCGGCCATTACCATACACTTAACTGGCATTGCCTTACATCTTTCGTCAAACATTTTAGGACCACTTCTTAATAAATTCATACTTCGACTCATTGGAACACTTCTAAATCTGCTCTCAATTTGATTTCTTTTTATAGGAACTTTTCTAACACTCATATCCCCTATAACAGGATTATCATTTTCTTTAACACAAATAAAAGCTGTTGCATGTGATGGAATTCCAAAATTTTTTGATAGTTCAATAACTACACTTCGGTTTCTTTCCATATCTTGAGATAAATAGTCTATTTTGTTTTTTGCCCATAGTTTTATTAAAGTATCACCTGGAATTACTTGAAATGAACTTAAAGAGTATTCAGAAAAAGCCTTTTTATAATTATCGTAACAGCGAATATTTAAAGATGAAGATGGGATACTATCAAGGAGGATATATTGAATACATTTTTCTCCATAATAAACTGAACCGAGTTTTTCTGTTTGAGGGTAGCATTCTCCTGACCAGTTTATACCCCAAGAATTTATACATGGAAGAATGCATTTTTTAAGCGCAGAGATAACTTTTTTACCGATTTCTTCAGTGTTTGTTATAAAATTTGCACAACCACCTCCAGCTTTTGCAGACTCTTTGATTAAATGAGTATCAACATCTCAACAACTTTTCCAGAATTATTTACTTGGCCATCTGTAAGGTTTTTGAATTTCCGAAATAACTTTTTCAGAATTATTTACTTGACCATCTGTAAGCAAAAATATAGTCCGAGGGTAATCTTTAGAAGGAGCTTTCTGGAATATACTCTCAAGTGGTTTATAAATTTCAGTTCCTCCCATATCAGCCCAGTAGCCTTCAATATCTGCAGTCGCTTTCTGTATTACTTTATTAGTATTTTTTTGTGGCTTTGCTGTATTACTTTATTAGTATTTTTTTGTGGAGTCGAATACATAGATCTGAAATTTGACCCAAAACTTATAATATTAAAAGTTGAATCCATAGGCAAACTTTTTAGAAACAATATAGCCGCTTTCTTAGCTAAATCAATTCTATCACCACGCATCGACCCACTTCGATCTAACACAAACCAAAATTCTCCTGCTCCTTCAACATCATCAATATCAATATCATTATCTGCATAAGGAATAAAGCTCATCATTGCGACAAATTTATTCCCTGCTTCTTGTATTAAACACGAAGGAGTTGTTGTATTTTCAGCTTTATATTTAACCCAAATAGTATTATCTCTAATAATTCTTTGTGGTTTTATTAGTCTACCATTAAGAAGAAGTTTATCTGGAGAGACTTGCCACTCAATATTGTAATTGCTTTTATAGTCAGATAAAAGAGAATTAACTATAACTTGCACATCAAAATCTAAATCAACTTGAGATCTATCATCTGATGGTAAATATCCAGCTGGTATTGACAACTTCCAATAGTTTTCATCTGAAGACATAGGGCAAACTATGACAACTTCAGCGATTAAAGACTCATTTGGAGCTAGATTTCCTATGAATATGTTCATTTTATCATCTGTGAATTTGCCCAAAGCTGCAGTATTCCCATCAGCTATTGCATCAGAATATTCTTCTGTAGCTTTCTCTTCTTCTTCAATACGAGCATTAAGAACAGATCCATCAGGAAGTCTAAGTTTTAAGCTTGTTATAACCCCTTCTTCTATTAAAGGAAATGCATAGTCACATTCTATTGGTTTCTGCTCATCATTTGCAAATTGTTGGAAAATAGTGACTGTAGCGAGGCTATTTTGGATTATAGCTGAAAACCTGACGGAAACCAAAGGACATTTACATGGGTTTTCTATAGGTGGATAACGTATGAAACAACAGCACCTACACTTAAGCATTTATATTAGTCAGAATAGAATAGATGAAAATATGGTTAGATGGGAATTTGCTTTGGGCTAAGAAATTTTCTAAATAAGATTTTTATATCCATTTAGCTCATCATTACTAATTTGAACTACTATATTTTTTTCCTAAAGAAAATAAACTCAAATATTATATTCATCAAATATCCAGTTATTATATAATTTCTTCTACTAAAGAAAATAAACTCAAATATTATATTAATCAAATATCCAGTTATTATATAATTTCTTCCAAGCTAAAGAGTTTTTATGAAATCTACAAGTTCGTAATCAAATCAAGCCGAAAAAAAGTTAAAAAGTCCCTAAATCCCAAAGCTTACAACAAACCTTTTTTTATAGATAAAATAAATGGTCGAACCTATGAAGTTTGAATCATTCAGTAGTGAATATAAACCAGAAATTGAATTCTTTCGTAATCTCGGCTCAAAAGATTCTTATTTTACTGCTTTAACCTCAAACATTCTTTACCTAGCTCTACTTCATAAGCAGTTTAACGATAAACGTATTTTTAAAAGACTTTCTAAATGTATAATGGATTCTCTCTTACTATTCAAAGATGAAAACCTCAAAGAATGCCTCAAAGTATACAGCATTATCGAAAATTTAATAAATAACAATAATTTCCATGAATCACTCTATTGGTTTTCATGCTATTTAAACCAAGATGTATCATGTCTCAATTCATTTGGAAAATTTATTTATTCATACATGGAAAAATTAAAGAATAGAGTAGAATTTGGGGTTAAAAAGTCTCAAATCGAAAAAACTATCGAAGCTTTCGCGAATTTTTTCTTAGTAAAAATTGAGTTTATCCAATGCTTTGATGAATTAAAAATTTGTTTACCTGAAAAATTGCCACCTAGAATGAAAATCCCAACAATTTTTCTAGTAAAAAACAACGATTGTTATGGGATGGGTTTTACAGATATTATGAAGAAAATTGAATATAAGACATATGAAAAAGGATTTCAAAGTAAGTTTTTTAATGATATTTATATATATAAGGATTTAAGTCAACCTATAGATAATGCGAATATAATAAATTACCCTGATTGTATCCCTAAAAGAGGAGCGACTCACTCAGAAAGGACGCATATTTCTAAACTACCTTTAAGTGAAGAACTAAAAAATGAACTTGGGGATACTTATTTACACTGTTATGCGATTACTGAAAATTTCAACCTACTAGTAGCATTTACCCTTGCGTTTATTGATATTATAAACCTTCCATCAAATAAAGAATTCGCTAGAATGGTTTTAAAAAATTTTAAAGAAGAGAAATCTATGTGCCGAGTTAAATTTAATAAAAGCTTTCATTTTAGAGGTATTCCTTTAGATGAAATAGTTGAAAACATGAAGGAAATTATTGAAATATCTTTGCATAATTCAAGAGACCTCGAAGATGATGAATTTATAATTGAAAATTTTGAATACACTATAGATCCTTTATATTCACAAGATTTTATGAATCTTTTTATTCTGTCTAAAGTCTTTGGAGTATCATCAACCATAGTAGTTAAAGATAACCAAATTAAAGACGAATGTAAAGTTATTCTTTATAATGCCTCTACAAAAAATTTCAGGCCTAGTTTGCATTTTCTAGCCATAAATGAAACTGTTGGTTATAGAATTTATGTTTTACTTACTAAAGAATATTGTCGTGAAGATCACTTTGATTTTAGCACTGGGGAAAGTGGAAAAAAGCCAAAGCTGATAAATAAATTATTATGCAGTTATGATGACATTGATAGCAAAAATGAATTAAATAAAGCAAATAATAACTATAAGTATTTGATTGAAGCTTCAAATATTCAAAATAAAATTATAAGCGATATCATGGAATGTATAAAAGCAAGCAAACCAGTAAAAATTGATTCAAATTTTTTAGTTCAACATTGTCAATCCTTAAAATCTCTTGAGAGTATTGCTGATATCAATAGCTTAACTAATATAGGAATGAATAAACTACGTATAATTGAAAATCATGATAACTTGATTCAAACTTGCCATTACTGCAGAACTGGAGATCCAGATTTTTCATGTACTGCCTATTGTTATTATCATACTAAATGCATTGTTGAAGTATATAAAATAAGTTTAAGATCTCAGCCGATATCTGAGCAAAAACCATCAACTGAAATTATTTTACAATGTCCACAATGCAAGTGTAAGATTATGGAACTTTCTAAGTTTTTTGATGAAAGCTACGGTCAAGAATTTAAAGTTGATGGAAAAGAGTATTTTGATAAAGAGTATCAATGCTCCAGATGTAAAAACTTTTTTGGAATAAATTTTCTTTGCAATATAAGTCATAGAAATCAAAACTGCAACGAAAAGTTTTGCATTGAATGTGGTGCAAAAATCATCATAGATTCCGGGAAATATTTTTGTAAGTGTGAAGGGACAATATATTTTGATATCTGTTCAATAAAATACTATTGCTGTATATGTGAAGAGAATTTCATGTATCAAGATGTTTTAAGAACTTATACAAATGATGCATTTGCATGTAAAAAGTGCCTGCTAGGCAATATTATTCAAAAAACTATTGGCCAAATTTTAAACAAACAAGATTGTATTAGAGTAAACAATTTTTTAACAAACGAGGCTATAATATGTCTAAAATGTAAGAATAGATATTATAAAAATTATAACAAAAAGAAGTTTTGTAAGAATAATTGCTTTCAATTTATATGTGCAAGCTGTTCAGAGTCTTCTTGTTTGTCATGCTGTATCTGTGGAGAGCCTTTGACTAGTATACTAAGATAATTACGATTAGCTAGTACCTGTAATTAATTGGTTTATGATAATTAATTTTTAGATATAATTTTATAGTAAGCATATATTATATTTCATATCTAAATGATAAATAATGTTATACAAAATCTAATTAGTCTATTTTTGAATAAAAAAGATACAACGGGACAAATAAAATCTTGTAGAAATCATGTAGGCTTTCTATTATTCTATCAAAATAGCAGTTTTCTTTTTTAACATTAAGACTCCATAAATTGTCTTTATTAAGATTGAAGGCTAGAATATATTTTTCTCTTTTGCTTTCACTTTCGATTTCTGCTATATTTTCCTTAGTAAATATTATGCATTGAAGATTATAAATTGTTTCTGTATCATCTTCACTGCATTTCAAATTCAAATTCAATAATTTTAAAAGATTGTCTTGAATTAAATTCTCAAGTAAATTCTTATTATATTGTTCACTATTTTCATAATGCAATCTATAAAACAAGCATCTCGGGTAATTTTTAAGTTTATACTTAATTTTAATAGGTCCATTTGAATAATAATAAGATAAAATATTTCCCCCAATAATCAATTTCTTCCCAATAGTTACATAATGATGTATTAACACTGTATTCAACTCATAATATTCATGATTATCATCTCTATTACACTCTCCTTCAATTAAAAAATTCTCACATGATGGACAACACTTACTTAAAATCTCATCAAATTTTTCTGAATGTATTCTATTCAATAAAAGCGTTAAATTATACTCAATATCATCAAAATAGTTTATAGTTTTTTTCATTTTTATATGTGCTTCTCTATTGAAACACATAAAAAAATTATAAATTTCTAAAGGGTTATCAAGTTTATTTGAATTATTAAAAAACCCTTTAAGCATTTCAAACCAATCTCCTTTAATCGAGTCATAATCTAAAACACTATAACGAAAGCATGATAAATAATACAATGCTTCAAGAAAAGTTTTTATAAAAATAACACTTTTTTGACTATAAAAAGCTAAAATAGGAATATAGTTATGATTGTAGACATTTATAATATCAGGAGTTGTAAATTTTATCATACCATTTTCAAAAATATTCCAGGAATTTTCATTATAAACACATGTAAAAAATGTATTCTCGGTATAATGTTTTAATATTATACTATCTATTGTGTATATAGTTTGAAAAGATTTTAAGACAATTTTCGGATGGTTAATAGGAAAGTTTTGGAAATGCTCAAATTTTATGTCATTTACATCTGAAATTAAACTTATTATAAGGATTTTTGAGATTTTATATATGCTGTATGTTTTATTTTGATTTAAAGTATCAGTGGGATCAGTTTTTTCAGATGAATTTGATTTTATGGATGATGGAATTTGGTATTCGTTTTTGGAATCATTTTCGTTTNACTGTATGTTTTATTTTGATTTAAAGTATCAGTGGCATCAGTTTGTTCAGATGAATTTGATTTTATGGATGATGGAATTTGGTATTCGTTTTTGGAATCATTTTCGTTTATGTTTAAGCTGAATTCTTGAGTTAAAGGATTGAATTGTGAGAGAACTTTTTTAGAATACATTGATAAGTCGATGGTTATAGTTTTGTTTTGTGAATGGTTTTCAGTGAATTTACAGAGAAAAAATTTGCAGCCATAGCATTTGCATTTGTTTGTTCCTGATGAAGGATTTGTAGAATGAATATGCGTGATTAAACAACATAATGCATCTTTTAAATTCATGATATTTTCATATCTCAGCAATCCCTTAATAAAAACTTCATCAATTTCATTTGCTTTGCATTGATTATTAAATGTTTCAAGATAATTATTAAAATAATTCGATTTTATATACGATTCACTTTCTTTAGTATTTTTCAAAACATCATTAAACAAAGGTATTCCTATCATAGCAATACATATATTCGACATATACATTTGTATCTCTTCAATAAGAATACTTTTACAATAAATCAGCCCTTTTGGAATAAAACTCTTACCTACAATTGCAAAGTCTTTTTTATTAATAATAAGTGGGTTTAAAACCCTACTAGACAAAAGTATAGAATTTTCATGCATTGGTGAATGCATAAAACTCTGCCCTTGTTTAGCCCCAGTCATAACCAAAGCTCTAATTTCATAATTATAAAAATTCTCTTCAGTTTTAATCTTAATCTGTTTGTTTTGATTAATAAAATCAATAATATATTTACTTTTAAGTTTGCCATTAAATCTTACAATAATATTTTTAGGCAGACTATATGTGCTTTGTTGAATAAAATAATTATTTAAAAAATTCGTATTAGGTTCATTTTTTTTTTTAACATTTGGAATTATAGCATAATTTGGTTTTCCATCTAATACAGATAATAAAAAATTCTTACATGAAGGACATTTGAACTGATCAGAACAATTTATTTCATGTATTTGATTTAAAAGCCAATCTAAATATAAACAACTGTTTCTATCGTAAACTTTAGAATAGTTAGTACTTAAGAAAATCTGTAAAGAATTTAATGTAGGGAGTTTACCAAATGTGCTTTTTTGTAGCTGTAAATATGCGAATTCTTTTAGATCTTTAATCCAAGGATTGTTGAAAGGCCAAAGGAGAAGGTCGTGTAAGAAACTTTTGAGAGTTGAGAGGCTGAGGATTACTGAAGCTGTGAAATGAGAATTAAATCTTAGAAATATTGGAAATTGATTTTTTGGGATAATTTGATGAGATTTTTGTATGCAATCATCTGAGTAAAATAGATACATTGTTACATATTCTGATTCTGGGATGAAGCTTAATGATTCTTCGAGGGATTGATATTTGTAATTGCTTTGATCTTGAATTATTTCCCATAGATTAGAACGATTTACTACAATTATGCATTCATTAGATGATGCATATAAAATTATAATCCCTATAAGCTTATAAGCAATTGATTTATTGGATTGTATTGTTATAAATTTTTCAACAGATAGGATCATGTTTCTTCTCCCTTCCAAATAAGTAATTTTAAAAATAATGTTTTTTTTTAAAACAAAAGCTTCACTCTGAGTTTTTATAAAAAGCATCATTTTAAGATAGATTTTAAAATCTTCAATAAGACTTTTATGCATTCGATTGCTTTTTAATAAGTTGAAATTCTGATCTTCAGGGTATATTTTCTCAACTGCAGAACTATAGGTTTCGTTTTCTGGTAAATCTAAGTCTATAAAAACTTTGAATGGAACTTTTTCTCCTCCATATGTGAAAAAATTCTTACAAATTTGGCAATTGCAACTATTTGAAATCAGTGAAGAAGGGTTTACTTCATCTAAAAAATAATATGAATTTGGCTTTCTTTGAAAAGATAAAGTAACCTCTAAAGAGTGTATTTCGCATAGAAAGTCCTCAAGCAATTCATGGTATAATATCAATGGTTTATTTAGTGAACTATAATGTTTTATAAATTCCTTACTTGCATCTAAAAAATCATTATGAGTCATAACACTTATATTATCATAACTTTTTTTTTTTTCTGCTATCAAAATAATAACTTCCACAAACTTTTTAAACCATTCAGAACTATAATACTCAATTTCCATTATATCCTTCATAAAATTATTGCATAATAATAGCATAAACATAAAACTACTAAGTATTGATGCACTTAAATCATTTATTCTACTAAAGAAAAGGTATGTTGTTCTCGCACCAGGAAGATTAATAGCTTCTTCAAAACTTAATTTTATTCTTGCACTATTTATGCATAACCAAATAGATTCAGTAATTTTTACAAGCAATATAATATTATTTGTGTTATCTTCTATCATAAGTCCTTGTAAAACATATGTTAAAGGTATTTTATATGTTTTTATACTTAATTCACGTGGTATATTTTTAAGAGTATAGAATCCAATAACGTTCATTATCAGCATGAGGGGCCATTTTTCCAATTCAATTCTTTCATTATCATTTGGGAATAAAATAGACCTTGAAATTGCCATAGAGCATGCGCTAGTATATGGATAAATTGGAAATATTTTGTTATTATGTATATATTCTTTAGGCAACTCGAATATCTGTTCTAGAACTGTGTCTTGGATGACTTTTTTATCTGTTTGACTTTTAAATAATTCGATTAAGGATTCTATGATATTATTGCTTAATTCTATATCATTAAGTTTATTATCTTGTGTTAGTTGTATGTCGTAAAAAAATTCTTTAGTTAGCGCTGATCGGAAAGATTGGTAATGTAGTATAGCGTTTTTAAGGGAACTGACAATAGGGATTTGAGATGAAAGTCTGGAAATATATAAAGATAGGTAAGGAAAATGCATGAAAATCTGCAGATAGGTTGAAATTTTTGGGTATAGGGAAATAGTTTTTTCTATATTTTCCATATGTTTTATTAGAAAAAGTGGGATATTGTTAGTTTAAGTAAAGGATTTGTGATATTGTTAACTGAAATATGTTAAAAAGATACTAAGAGTGAGGATTTAAATATAGGTTTGAAGAGGTTAAATGATCATAGGAAATTAGTTTACATATTATGTTAAATAAAATATTCATTTCTTATACTTTTTGCTATCAAATAATTTATCCAAAATGATATCATATATTACTAATAATCTTATTTCAAAAGCCTAATTGAATAGCAGATACATAAAAACAAGTAATCTAATTTGCAAAATCTTATTTTTTCTTTCAAAAATTAAACTCAAAAGCTAAAAAAAATACACAAAAACTTTAAAGATACCCTAATTACCCTAGCTTCCAAATATTTTTTTTTGCTTATTGGAAAATACTTTCTTTAAACCATAATTCCAATATCTTTGCCAGTTAAATTCTATTTCTTAATTTTCTGTTATTAAATATTCTATAAACTTCTAATTGATATTTGATACTAATCTAATATAAAAATGAATGTTTTTTTTACTTAAATAAATAAGAGTAGGCTATTGATTTCTTTAAGTTGGGAAGTTAGATTTAAATAAATAAATTAACATATATCTAATTGTAGACAAATATAAATGGGTGAAATTGGGAAATTAGAAGATTTTAATTCAGAAAACTGTAGAGAAATCCAATATGTTAGAAAGCTTGGAAGTAAAGCTGCTTACAATACAATTCTAAGCTCAAATATAATATATTTAATCATACTCAGCAAGCAATTTCAAGATAAAAGAATATTTAAAAATCTCTTAAAAAATTTCATGAAAGCGCTCTTACTTTTCAAAGACGAAAGCCCTGGCGATTGTTCAAAAATATATGGCATTTTGAAATCACTTCTAGAAAACGACACCCTCCAAGAAACTCTTTACTGGCTTATGTCTTATACATATAAAGAAAATTCAGCCCTTGACCCATTTGGAAAATTCATCAGCAAGCAATTGGGAGATCAAATCCCAAATGAACAAATAGGAATTAATCTAAGCGATATGGAAAAAACAATCTTAGCCTTTAAAAATTTCTTCACAGTTAAAATTGATCTAATCCAGCCTCACGATGAAGTAAAAAGTTTTGTTCCTTTAAATATACCTCCGAAAACCAAAATTCCAATATTGTTTTTAGTCAAATTCGACAGATATTATGGANTTGGGAGATCAAATCCCAAATGAACAAATAGGAATTAATCTAAGCGATATGGAAAAAACGATCTTTGCCTTTAAAAATTTCTTCACAGTTAAAATTGATCTAATCCATCCTCACGATGAAGTAAAAAGTTTTGTTCCTTTAAATATACCTCCGAAAACCAAAATTCCAATATTGTTTTTAGTCAAATTCGACAGATATTATGGAATGGGATTCACAAAGCTCATGACAAAAATCGAGGATGAAAAATATAATAAAGACCTTCAAACGCGCTTTTTGAACTATATGTATTTTTATAAGGCCGTAAAACAAGTTCAAAAACCTGAAGAAAAACCTGAAGAAATCAAAATAGAATACCCACCTTGTGTACCTTTATCAGGTAGTTTAACTTCACAAAGGACACATATTTCTCAATTACCTTTAAATGAACAAATTATTCAAGAACTTGAATGCAATTATTTACATTGTTATGCTATAACTGAAAGATACAATCAAGTTTCAGCAATGGCTTTTGCATTAAAATTAGCTATTGAGGCAGGGTCAAATGCAGAGTTTACTAAGATATTTGCCCAGAATTTTCAGTCTGGAAAGTCCATGTGCAATTTGACGTTTAATAATCCTTTCTATTTTAATTATTCAACTCATGAGCAGATTATTGAATATATGAAAAACATTTATCAAGCAGCTCTGATAAGACCTCGTGACCTTGGTCCTGAGTTTGATTATATAGTTGAAGGAACTGAATTTATTATTGAAAATGCATACTCAAGAGATTTTAGCTTCATTGAGGTACTTAGTAAAGTTTTTGGAGTAACATCATTAATTATAATCTGTGAAAATGATTATAGAGTAATTTCATACAATGGATCTACAAGCAATTTTAGGCCAGTTTTGCATTTTCTTGCTTTAAAAGAAACTTATGATACATATAGAATGTATGTTTTACTTACCAGAGAGTATTGCTTTGAGAATAAATATGATTTCAAGACTGGATATAGTGAAAAATGCAATGGGATTTTAAAGAAAACTTTATGCGAATACAAAATCAACTTAGAACCTCAGAAAGAAGATAAGTCTAAGCAAAATTACAAGTTTCTAATTGAAGCATCAAATATCCAAAACAAAATATTAAGTGATGTGATGGATAGCGTAAAATCCAATAAACCAATTACAATAGATAAAACATATGTCCAAGCAAAATGCATGACACTAAAAACCTTATCAAGTGCAGCAGATGTACAATTCTTAGTACAAAATGGTATGAGTAATTTAAGGATAATGAATGAAAGTTTAGAAGACCTTAATCAAACATGTCATTATTGTAATAAACCTATTGAAGAAAATGACTTTAAAGGTGCATCATGTTTTTATCATAATACATGCATTGCTATTATTTATATAAATTATTATAGAAACAATAGAAATTCTGAGAGAAAAAAAATTGATCAAATCGCTTTAATATGCCCAGTCTGTCAGAGTAGGATTATGAATTTGTCCGAATTTCTAGAAAAAAGTTATGGAGCAGAATATCAGATTGATGCAAAGGAGTATTATAATAATGAAATTTTGTGTAGTCATTGCAAAAATTTTATTGACATAGATAGATTTGTTAATGTTTCTCATCAAAATGATAATTGTCCTGAGAAATATTGCTTTGAATGCTCAATAGAAAAATTATATGATAAATGTAGAGTTTGCACGTGTGGAGGCCAAATAAATTTAGATCCTACACAAATTCCGTTTGTGTGTTCAAATTGCAAGAAAGAAAAGAAATTTGAAGATTTAATACAACTAAAAATTGATAATGGCTTTGCTTGCAAAAAATGCTGGATAATTTGTATTTTAAATGGGTCATATAATCAATTACTTAATCAACAAGATCAGAACTCATTATGTCTAACGTTTCAGAATGAATGCATTGCATGTGTTCTTTGCGGTAGGTTAAACTTAAGGCATTATAATAAAGAGATATGCTGTCCAACTTTTCATACTGAAGAATTTTGCTATGAGTGTTTTTACAATTCAAACAATGTATGCCGTATTTGTGAATCTCCGTTTATTAGTCTAATTTAGAATGATTTTAGAATAGCTTAGAGTAATAGTTTAAATATTGATAAATCTTTTATAAATTTTGATCTTATTTTTAAACAACGCATATTTAAAATATTCTACCTTTTTTATCCAAAATCACCATAAATTCTTCTATTTCCCATAGCCAAGCCCAATATTTACCTTAGCACCCATATAATTCCACATAATAATTTTAAAAAATAAATTAATTAATCATGTTCTTGTACTTGTTCTTCATCTGGTTCTTCATTAATATTGCTCGAACGATTCAAATGTGGATTTTTTCTCCTTATCCTATAACAGCAAAACCCAACATCTACTTCAGTTGATGCTGATGACTGTTCTATTTTTTTTGAATAATAACTCCAATCCTCTGAATCTTTTATATAAATAGAACTTGTTGAACTCAAAGAACTAAAAACCCCATTTCGATTATATGCATATCTTTCGCGACTTGTTTTATTATAAATGAGGTTACAGATTTGGATGTATAATATAGGGAAAACAAAAGCCATAATCACTGCACAAAATCCTGAAATTCCAAGGCTTATGTATTTGTTGCTATAAAAAATTGGGATTAGAGGATTTTTTCCTGTTAGGAAATCAAACATACACATTATACCTAAAGAAAAATCTGCTGCCAGGTCGAGAATAAGTGAAATAAGGTAGAAGATGAAAATTTTTTGGTTCCCGCCACCTACACAGTTGTTAATCCAAGGACAGTGATGATCGAATTTCTATTTATGTTTTACCCTAACACATTTTTGGCAATGATAGCAATGAACTGTTATATGTATTTTCTTAACAGAACAATACGGGCATATATAATCCGGTTTTATTGTCGCATAAAGCTCTGCGATTTTCATTTTCTCCTTTATATACCCAGGGTCTTTAAAACTCACTAAAAAAAACATAAAAAGACTAAAAGCGCCAGCTGATAAAACCCCATAACCAATCCACTGATTAAAATAGCAAAGCAAAAACTCAAAAACCAAAGCATTTTTCACAATCATTATAACAATATAAAAAAAATACCTCTGCATTCCCATATTTTTCAATTGAGGTCTACAAGGATTTCCTATACATCCAGGATTTTTCTATATAAATTTTACAAGTACTTTAATCATATCATTACGACCCATACTCATTGCTAATTGTACTGGAGTTTGGCCGAATATACATTTTGCATTTCTTTTAGCTCCTCTCATTACTAAATTTTTGGCAATTTTATAAGACGAGTTTAAGACTGTTTGATGTAATGGTGTATAACCTTTATTGTCTACCATTTCTAGATCTTCTGTAATAGATATGAGAAATGATGACATGTTTTCATTACCATTCATTGCAGCAAGGTGTAAAGGTGTAGAATTGTTTATATCTCTGGCAAATGGATCAAGAGATAGTGTACAATAAAAATAAGCAAAAACTCCTACTCGATCAGAAATTGCAGCTAAATGTAGTACTGTCTGCCCATTAATATCTTTTAAAGTTGGATCAGCTCCTAGTCTCAAAAACTCCATAACCAATTTCTAAATGAACTTTACAATTTTATTACACTTCGCTGCTATATGCAAAGGACTTTGTTTATCTTTTACATCCAAAGAATTCAACATTTCTGTAAGTATATACGGTGGATGTCTTATCCTAAACTCTTCTAATAAAATATTCAGAAAAGGTATCATCATATACTCTTTCAATATCGTCTTGGCGAAATCATGAAAAATATTAAATCCCCCAGGGTCTACAAACTTGTTAAGGTCTAAAGATGTACCTTTAAGTTTTTTTTCAAATAAATCTTTATCTCTAGTCTCAAGACATATAATCAACCCAGTCTTAGTGCTATTACCTGATTCAATCATATATATATATATAATAATTAACATAATTCTATATAACATAAAAGCTAATAAACAATATTTATACAACAACAAAAAAGTTCTCCTGAAGAAAAAAAACTACATACTTTTTTTCAAAATTATAAAAACTTAGGATTTACTAAATAACTCTATATCTACTATTTTTTTATGATTTAATCATTAAAAGCTTCTGAATACAACTCAGCTATAACCCCTTGATAATACATTTTAGCTTTAAATCTCATAAGTTTTAACGTCGGGGTTAAAAGATTTGCTGTACTCCACTGCTTGGGTTCTAAATAAATTCTCTTAACTTGTTCATACCCATAAAGCCCTGTTTCAGAAGCTATATGGTTCATATCATGTATAATATCTCGTCTTAATTGATCATTACTGCAGATTTGACTAAAACTTAAAATATCAAGATCCTTATCTACACCCCAAACTTCCCGTATATATTCTTCCCTTGGCCATTTCATAGATTGGGACTGAAACTGCACTTTGACATATACATGCTAAGTCAGTGATAATCCATTCATATCGATTTTTTGCATAAATTCCTAGCAAATCCTGTCTTTCCATACCTAATGATTTTAAAACAAAGCCGAGTTTGTGTGATATACTCATTATTTCGGCATAGGATTTCCATGCGTATTCTGTTGATGCTCTGGTACTAAGATACGGTCTTTCTGCATATGATGATTCTGAATGCTTGAGAATCTCATAGAGAGTTGTAGCCCCAGAAGGTGCGGTTGTTGTTAGATAAGGCTTTGCATTTGAATGTAAAAATATAGGTGTCTGTCCTGGTTTTTCACTACCATGAACAAGAACACTATATTGATTATTACTAATTGATCCTCCCATATTATTGATTTCGTGCAAAATATGAATAAATTAAAGGTTTGGAAACAATGGGAAGATATGGAGTATTGCGTATATGTATGATTTTGTACAGTGATCTTTTGGTAGTTGACACTAAAATTTCGGAAGGTGCTTAGATATGAGAATACGGTAAGGGTTGAAGAATTTTGATATCGGAAATGGAAAATGGTTTAATATTTAAGATGATTATAAGAAAAATGCATGGAGTTTTTAGAAGTCTTTGGTGGGTAACAAATAATTAATATTTGAATTATTGATAATAGAAATAGAGATGTTGGTAGTTAAGATATTATTTTTCCAAATTCTTCATCTCATAAAGCAATATGCGTTAATAAAACGTTTCAGCTATTTCATTCGCATATTTTTGAATTTTTTTTTATTTCATATATTTCAGTTTTATATTCCTTACATTCTTCAATAACGTGCTTTTTTCCTATCCAATGTTAGCAATAATAATTTTTTGGTTTGTACTTTGATATCTTAAGAATTTGCATTATTCTATGAAGTTTGATCCTGATCTCATTTGGAAAATCAGCCGCTAAATTCATGTTTGATTTGTAAATTAAATATATAGACAATATTTCTATGTTTCTTAAAGGTGTTATAAAATACATAAAAAGCACAATCTATAAACAAATACTATATTTTAAAATCATTATTAAATACAAATGCATCAAGAAGAATGGTTAAAAGATCATTGTTCTGGTCATTACTTCAGAGTAGAAGCAATGCATCTAAACTACCCAATGCTTGCCACATGCTCCGAAGATCATAGTATCAGAATTTGGAATTTAGAAGATAATACTCTTGAAGCTATACTTAAAGGACATAGACGCCGAATAAATTCAGTAATACTAACTCCATGCAAGAATTTCCTTATATCCTGCTCTATAGACAAAACCATAAAAGTTTGGAATAGACACAACTACACTGAAGTCTTCCAATTACTAGGTCATGATCTTTCAGTCAACAGTATCGCTATTACAAATGATGGAAATTATATTGTCTCAGCTTCAGGGAGTGTAAAAAATACAGACAACACAGTCAGATTATGGGATTTCAACACAAGAAAGCAAATTCATGTATTTGAAGATCATAAATTTATAGTAGTTAAAGTTTTTATATCTGGTGACAAAATTGTATCTATCAACAGCTCAAATATGATCATGATTCATGATATTAATAATAGAGTACTTGAAGGAACTTTTATAGAGCAGTTTTCTAAATACTTCAATGTATGCTTATATAAAGACTTATTATTTTTTGAAGACACTTCTAATTCTATAAAAGTTTTTTCTATCTCGAAAAGAGAAATAGTCCGAAAAATCCAGTTAGAAAATAAAACTACAATTTTTCTTACAGTAGATTCAGCTAATTCTATGCTTGTATTACTTAGTTTAAAAGGGGAACTTTTTATATACAACGCAAACAGCTGTGATCTTATTATGTCAACTTTACTAAAATTTTCAGTAGAAAGACCTGTTTTTGTATATCGTCATCCTTTTATTTACCTTTCTGAAGACAAATATTTATATGCTGTCAATATTGAAAATCTTAAAGAAAGTAGTTTCCCAGGACATAATTGGTTTATTGACTCGAAAGATTATAGTTCTGATAGAAAAAAAATTATAACCACAAGTGGCGACCTTACAGTTAGAGTGTGGCAAACTGAAAATTTGAGGGAAATTCATTCGATTAAAAGAGAAAATCAACCAATCGGTGCATGGTTTATGGAAAATAATAAATTTGCATTGATAGCTGATAGAATTGGGTGTATAGATACTGTTGATTTGGAGAATTTAACATTTGTTCATAGGTTTAGTTTTTCGAAGAATTATTGCTTGAATAGTTGCGCTTATTTGAATTTTGATTTTATTGTTTGTAATTTAAGGGCTAGAGAATTTTTTATGACCAAAATAAACCCGATCGTTGTGTTTTGGCATGAACCTTCTAATGAAATTGTATTTGAAATCAATTTAAAACCTAAGATTAAGAGTTTTAGTTTGAGTAGAAGTTTGAAGTATTTATTATGTCAAACAACCGAATCGGATAATAGTACAATTATGACTATAAAAATACCTGGTAATGTTAAAAGTTTATTTCGTCAGAAGGGTTGTTAAGAAGTGAATGATCAATACTAGATTTAGTTATAAGCAAATTAAAAGAATTAATAATCAATGTTTTAAACTTTGGGCTACTAATAAAATGTATGATATTTGCTTATTTTATATCAAAGATGTCACATAATTATTTATGTATTTTTGAATTAGAAGATTTTTATGATAATATGATTAATAGTGTTGATTGCAAATATTTTTTTATTGCTAGTGTGTTTTATATGTAAGGTTTTACTTTTTTGTTGTCAAATGAATTCAAGATTTTAAATTTTGATGTTTATTAATTTCAACGAAACATGCTTTTCGGAAAATATTATCGCTACTGTCTAAAATAATAAATTCATTAGACTATAACAGGTGAGATATAATAAAAAAACTTCTAAATGAAAAGACTTATTCTTTTATGTACAATAAAAAATCCATTTCAGATTTTTAATAATCAATATAAAATATAACTATAAACATCTTTACCATAAAAGCAATATCAAAAACTATCTTTTTATTTCTGCTAAACTATAAAAACATGATCTGATATCAAAAAAATATGCATAATATTAAACAACTATGGGTGAATCTACAAGTAAATATAGTGATAAAAATACTCAATTAACAGAATCAACTCAAGATCTTTCTAAACGTTCCCATTCAGGTTTATTAAATTACAAGCCTTCTTTATCCTATCGATCATTAGAAAATCATATTTGTGAAAAATTATCCTTAAAAGGTTTTTTTCTTTATAAGGCTTTACAGAAAAGACTTAACAAAAAAGGCCAATTTATCCAATTTCTAGAAGAAAATTTCAAGCTAATTATAGAGAGTAATATAGTTTATTCTTGGTGTATTGCAATAACTAAAGATTATAATAAAGTAATTACAGCAGGAAAAGATAGGAATATATGCATTTTTGACTTAAGGCTTAAAGTTATGATAGCGACTCTTAGGGGACATAGGGATTCTGTAACTTGTATTGAGATTTCTGAATCAGAAAAAATTCTGGTTTCAGGGTCTTATGATTGTACAGTTGCTATATGGTCACTTAAACATTACACCCAGAAGTTTGTATTTTCAGGACATAATGCAAAAATTACGGTTGCTAAGATTAGTCACAATGAAAAAATTATTATCTCTGGATCAGATGATTGTGCTATTGTTGCATGGGATAACAAAAAAAGAGAGAAAATTGGAATTATGTTTGGACATTTAAGCCCTATCACAGCTTTAGCAATTACACATGATGATAGATATCTAGTCTCTTCAAGCGGTGATGAAAAAAATTTTGATTGCTCAATTCGTATTTGGAATCTTAATACTCTAAGTTGTATTGGGATTTTTATAGGTCACTGCTTAACAATCACTTCATTACAAATTTCCAAAAATAACAAACTTTTCTCATCTTCTCTTGATTCTTCAATTCACATATGGGATCTGAAAAAGCTTATTAAAAATGTTAGCTTATCAAACTTCAATTATGTCCAAACTAAACTTTATAAAAAATTACACATACTAATTAGATTAATTATAAGAACAGAACAAGCTTTCCGATCTTGGTTTTATATTCAAGATGATTCATCCAAAAAGAAAGCTAAAATCGATTATGTTAATAAGATACAAAAAGATTATAAAGATAAATATTTGATAGAAATAATCAAGTTATGCAATTGCGAAATTTTTAGTATAAAGCTTATAGATAATGGAAAAAATGTGTTGATTGGGTTGAAAAAATCAATTGCTATTTTAAATCTTACGAAAAGAGAAAAGGAAATATTTTCTTTGCATAATGAAAGAGATTTGATGAATAATCCTATGAAATTTGAAATAAAAGATTTTAATAGTTTTTGGGTAATGAGGAATAAAGAAGAGTATTCAATATTTTCACTTACAAAAGATGCTTATCAGTTTTATTCACTTAATGATCATAATTTTTTAAGTACCCTAAAATTTCATGAAGGTAATGTTAATGCAGTAACCCTAACACCTAATGGAAAATTTATTATATCATCAGATCGAAGCCGTATAGTTTTCTGGAACCTAAGAAAAAAGCAATACACAAGCGAAATTAATTTTAAAAACTTTTATAAATCTTCATACGTCATTTTGGTTTTATCTATGTGTGTAACTTACGATTCAAATCACCTTTTAATGCTACTTCTCAATGGTGATATTATGATTTGGAATATAAAACATCAAAAATTAGAATACTTACTTTCAGAAAATGATATAAAACTGCTTTATATTAACTATTTATTTAGATATATAAAATTTAACAGCGAATTCAATAAAGAATATGAACAAACAAAGCAATATTTGCTATTTTGCCATGATTTTAAAAAATCGATAGTCACTGTAAGTGATGATGTTATACAATTGTGGAATATAAATAAGAAAATTAAATTTACAATTGCCCAAAGGAAAGTTAAAAGTGTATGTATCACAAAAGGATCAGAGTTTATTCTATTAGAAAAGAATAATAATTATATTGAAGTGATAAAATTAAAAGGATATAGTTAGGATTTAATTATAATATAAAAATATTTTACTATGGATGGAAAGAAGGATCTATATATTTGTTTATTCAATTCAATAATGGATTTATTATTCTATATAAATTGAATGAAAAATGTAATTAGTATAGTGAGATTTATTAAAAATTTTAAGGATTTAATAAAAACTAAAAATTTTAGAGTAAATGTTTTTTTTTATAAATTATATACACCAAATTTCAGTTACAACTTATCATATCTTCTATAAAATCATAAATACCAATTAAAATTTACCTAAAAATGCCACATTAAATATACCTTTATCAAAAATCCTTAAAAAATAATCTAAGTTATCACAAAAACATAATACCTATTTTAAAACTATTTTTAAAAATCTATAAAATAATCAAAGCACTTTAAATTCACATCTTAAAATATACTCTAATTCTATATTCATCATAAATTATAAATAAAAAATCCAAATTTAGCAAACGTTAAAATTCAATATTTTTATTAAGAATTATTCTAACTCATTTGAACTATATTAAGCACTTCTTTTTCATATTCACTATAATGTCTTTTGCATGCCAAACACTGATCCATATTTTTTATTCTGCAATTAGAGCATATTGAACATTTAAATTCTTGTCCACAATCAAAAGTAAAGTCAGATGTATCTTTGAAAATATTGCAAATATTGCATAATTTCATGTTTTTACCTTGAGTTGAAGATGTAAATTGTGTTGGAGATGCAAATTGAGGTGGATATTGCATATTCTGTTGATTTGGTAAATTAGGGAGATTTCCTGGAAGTTGTGGTGAGAAGCTGGGGGAAGTTGAAAATGAATATGATTCTAAAGCACTAAGTGGCTTTCCTGGCATTTGTGGAAATCCTTGTGGTAGTCCTGGAGGTCCTTGTGGTAATCCTGGAGGTCCTTGTGGTAATCCTGGAGGTCCTTGTGGTAATCCTGGAAATCCTTGTGGTAATCCTGGAGGTCCTTGTGGTAATCCTGGAGGTCCTTGTTGTAATCCTGGAGGTCCTTGTGATAATCCTGGAGGTCCTTGTGGTAATCCTGGAAATCCTTGTGGTAATCCTGGAGGTCCTTGTGGTAATCCTGGAGGTTTTTGTGGTAATCCTGGAGGTCCTTGTGGTAATCCTGGAGGTCCTTGTGGTAATCCTTGAGGTCCCTGTGGTAATCCCGGTAATCCTGAAGGTCCTTGTGGTAATCCTGGAGGTTTTTGTGGTAATCCTGGAGGTCCTTGTGGTAATCCTGGAGGTCCTTGTGGCAATCCTGGAGGTCCCTGTGGTAATCCCAGTAATCCTGAAGGTCCTTGTGGTAATCCTGGAGGTCCTTGAGGTAGTCGTGAAAGTAGATTTGGAGGTCCTGGCTGCATATTTGGAAGTCCTGATGGCATATTTGGAAGTCCTGATGGTAGATTTGGTGGCATATTTGGAAGCCCTGATGGCATATTTGGAAATCCTGATGGCATATTTGGAAGTCCTGATGGTAGATTTGGTGGCATATTTGATAGATTAGGAGGTCCTGATGGCAGCTTTGGTGTTCCTGATGACATATTTGGTAGATTAGGAGGTCCTGATGGTAGATTTGGTGGCATATTTGGAAGCCCTGATGGCATATTTGGAAGTCCTGATGGTAGATTTGGTGGCATATTTGGAAGCTTTGAAGGTCCTGGTGGCATATTTGATAGATTAGGAGGTCCTGATGGCAGCTTTGGTGTTCCTGATGGCATATTTGGTAGATTAGGAGGTCCTGATGGTAGATTTGGTGGCATATTTGGAAGCCCTGATGGCATATTTGGAAGTCCTGATGGCATATTTGGAAGTCCTGATGGTAGATTTGGTGGCATATTTGGAAGTCCTGATGGTAGATTTAGTGGCATATTTGATAGATTAGGAGGTCCTGATGGTAGCTTTGGTGTTCCTGATGGCATATTTGGTAGATTAGGAGGCCCTGATGGTAGATTTGGAGGAAATCCTTGAGGTCCTGATGGTAATTTTGGAACTCCTGATGATATATTTGGAGAAAATCCTTGAGATCCTCCTGATGGAAATTTTGGAACTCCTGATGATACATTTGGAGAAAATCCTTGAGGTCCTCCTGATGGCAATTTTGGAACTCCTAATGGTAGATTCGGAGGTCCTGGTGACATATTTGGAAGCCCTGATGGCATGTTTGGAAGTCCTGATGGTAGATTTGGAGGAAATCCTTGAGGTCCTGATGGTAGTTTTGGAAGTCCTTGTGATAGATTTGGAGGTCCTGATGGCATATTTGGTAGATTTGGAGGTCCTGGTGGTAGAATTGAAGGCCCTGGTGGTAGATTTGGAGGTCCTGGTGGTATATTTGGAGGTCCTGGTGGTAGATTTGGAAGTCCTGGTGGCAAATTTTGAGGTCCTGATGGTAATCCTGGAGGTCCTTGTGATAATCCTGGTGGTAATCCAGGTGGTCCTGGCATTCCTAAAGGTGTTTGTAATCCTATCATTTGAAGTAAATCTGAAGTTAATCCTGGAATAGGCATCTGAGGTGGTGGACCTGATGGTCTTCTTGGCCCTGGCATATGAGGAGGATTTGATGGCATTTGTGGTGGACCTGGTGGTTTCCCTGGTCCTTGCATTTGTGGAGGACCTGATGGTTTTCCTGGACCTGGTCCTTGCATTTGAGGTGGACCTGGTGGTTTTCCTGGACCTGGTCCTTGCATTTGAGGTGGGCCTGG
>MPUH01001144.1:0-23021 GCA_001970955.1 Stentor coeruleus
ACACCCTAACACCCTAACACCCTAACAACGATAAAAACAATTGTATCATTAAATTTTTAAACTAAACCAATTAGATAGCATTTTCTAAGTATAGAGAGTTTTCCTTTAAAGGTTTCTCTTAAAGGATGCTTCTAATTATCCAAAATAGTATAAAGAAAGAAATTATTATTTGTAAAAACCATATCATATGCATTTAAGAACTATGCCTTTATCACATTTATAATATTTTTGTTGTTGCATTTTTTAGAAATCACTACTATAATCCAAAATCTTAAACCCAATCTAACCCCTAAATCAAGCATAAACACATATATTGTATTTGCTTCTAAATAATAGATTGATTGGTTTCCTTATAAAATTTTATCTTAATAATAGCATCATTTTGCCTATATTTGTTCGCCCATCTATTCTCAAATTAATTTGTACTCTCATATCTCTTTATCTTATTTAAATCATCACTTCTAAGCATATTATAAGCTAAGTTCATAAAAAATAAATCCTTTAAAGACAATATTTCATCATACAAATCATCATAATATCAAAATATTTATCTCATAAAAAAGCAGCTAAACAGAATAACCCAATTATCTAATAATTCCTGAAAAGTTATCAAATACAATATCTCATATAAAAACACATAATCAACAAACATAAGCACTTATATTAAAACCAATTCTCGTATACTTCATATATATCTAATCTAAATATATAAATTTTCATATTTTCATATTAAACTATCTCATTAAAGTTTTAATTAAATATAATTTTCTTATAATACTTAAAAATTTTGGAGAGAAATTAATAAGTGATTTCCTTACAGACCTAGATAACTATTTTAATAAAAATATTTCAATCATAATCAGCATATAATAAATATGCTGTTCTTATTTACCATGAAGATGGTCTTAGCCCTAAACTTACATCTTGACCTTCAAGTCTCTAATTTTGATGTAAACCTTTATTTAGGGACTTTGTGCTGATGTTTCAGTTACTATTAGAGATGAAGATAATAGCATCGTCCCAGTCAACTCTGTTCCAATCTTCATAACTTCCTCACCATCAACAACAATCCAAGCATCAACTCCAACAATTTACACAAGTAATGGAATAGCATCAGGGTCAATATGCTTCAGTTGTCAAGGTAATTACTCAGTTCTTGTCGTCAAGGTAATTACTCAGTTCTTGTCCAATCTCCAGGTTATATCAAAAGTACCTCAACGGCTTTTGCTGCTGCTTCACAAACTGATGTTGATATAAATTTATCATATGAAAAAAAAGTGAAACTTGTTAATAAAGAGTATACGCTTATAGTTGTGCTTAAAGAAACCCTAATAAATCCTCCAAATAGGGCAATTGTGATATACCATCTAGAGGCAAATGAAATATTATATACACAAACTGGTAAAGGGACGATAAATTTCCTTATAACTTTTAAGAATGCTGGGAAATCAACTGTTATTGTTCAAGTTGATAATTTTTATGTTAATTATGTTGAAGAAGAGATTACAAAAGATTTTTATATAGAACTGTCTGGGACTATTATGAATGTAAATTTTATATAGACAATGCCAATAATGACTTATATTTTCTTTGACATAAAAATTTACGATTCTAAGAAATTAACTTTAGCTAAAAATCCCTACAATGTTGAAATAACACCAAATTGTCCTGGGTTATCATCTACTCTAGCCCCAACAACAGTTACAGTAACAGGATCATATTCTTTTAATAATTTTCAAATTATTGAAGCTGTTCAATGTCAGTTAAAGTTATTTTCAAGCAATATTAGTGATATTATTTTTACTTCGAATTTTGCATTTTATAACCCTAGTCTTATTATCAGTGCTTCTCCTATGCTTGTAATTTTTATATAGCCAATTACCACAGGATTAGATTTCAATATGAATATTGAACTTTATTCTAATGATTTAGTTGTATTGCTAAAAATATCGGATTTAAATATAAAATTGAAAATAATAGATTCAACAAATGATGTGATTAATCAAAGCATTGATGCGATAATAACTAAAGGTACTACGACTATTATCAATATTATTATAAACATCCAAGGATTGTTTTATATAAAAGTTGAATGCATATCAGATTTTGTTGCTAATGCGCAAACAGAGATTTTTAGCACATATCCTAAATATCTTCAACTGATTGTTGGAACTATTGTGATTTTTATATAGCCATATACAACTGAAGATGTATTTACTGTTCAAGTTAAAGTATTTAATGATAATTTATTTACGGATTTATATACAGAGACTGAGATTATTATTGATCTCGTTGCAAATCCTAATTCACTTCAAGGGAGCAATACAGCAAAAGCTATTAATGGTATTGCTGATTTTACAGAATTAAAGTTTGTCGAACAAGGGGACTATACGCTTCAAGCATTAATAGAAACTTACATATCAAGTAGCACTCAACCGATAACTATTAAAAATTATTACATAGACTGTATTTTTGATCCACATACTGTAAGGGTTATTTAGCCTGCCACTATTGATGATATTTTCGATATGATATTAAAGATTAGTGATGATTCTGGATTTTTATCTGGAGCATTTTCCTTTGATATTACCATTGAATTAGTTCCAATAAATTATTTTGAAGAGGCAACTTCCATTCATGCATCATCAAATCCTACAGTTGTAAGTAGCATCCAAATTTTTTCTGAAAACACATATGAGCTTTCACTCAAAGGTCCTAAATTAATATCTAAAAATTTAGAATTTTATGTAAAAGATTTTATTTTCACATGGGATCTCAGTATTGATGATTTGCTCTCAGAAATCACGATAACTTTTGAAAAAAACCTTTTAGAAGAACTATTAGATACTGATATTTCTATAAGTTTCTCTCCTAGTTATTCTTGTGTTTTTGCTATAAAAAGTGCTGAAAACAATGTTTATATTATCGATCTTTATCCTCTTGAAATTATTCCAGATGGCACAATTCTAACAGTAACAATTATTAATGATATTGAGAGTTTTGATGGGGATTCTTTGGATACTATGAGTAAGACTCTATTAGTCCATGAGCTAAGTCGATATTGTAAGGATGACGAGTTTTATCATCTTGAAAATAAAGCCTGTCAAATTTGTGATAGCTCTTGCAAAGAATGTTCAGGACCCAGTTTTAATCAATGTACAAAATGCAAAGATGTTTTAGCTCAAAGCATTTGCATTGATATTTGTCCTTTGGGGTCTACAAACATAGATAATATTTGTCAAATACCAGAACTTCCACAAATAATTTTTTCAATAAATTTTGAAAGTAATGGGGTTTATTACGACAAAATAAACTCTATTGAAGCATTACCTGTAGAGAAAGATGGACTATCTAATGAAAATATTGCTTTAACACAATATATGAGAGGAATTTATATGACTGGAGATGGGGCTTTGAAAATGGAAAAAAATATTACAAGAATATTAAGCAAGGAGTTTGCAATATCCTTATGGCTTAGACCTTATTCAGATAACTCAACTCTGTTATCTAAATATTCCCCTGATTCCTTACTACTAGATATTTTTCTAGAAAATTTCGCCCCCCAAGTTTCGATATCAACAAATTCTCTCAATTCCAACCAGCTTGTAAATCAAAATTTTACTTCGCCTTATAATTTAAACTCATCATCCTGGGAACATATTTTCTTATCATTATCTTTAGGCACATTATATTTATATACAAATAGACAATTAATACAATTTACTATAGACTCTGAATATAAAGACAGTAGTTATTTATTTATGCTAATAGGTTCTGATATTGAATACAGCAACATTTATAAAGGGTTTTTATATAAAATACAGATGTTTATAGGTTATCCTAATATTGATGATATTGCTGTAAGTGCTAATGATTGCATTGTTGCACCTTCTGGATCTGAATGCATTCCCTTATGCGATATTGGAGAATATATAGATAGCAAATCAGGAGAGTGTAAAAATTGCTCACAAGCATGCGGAAATGTATGCAAAAATGAAAATATTTGTTCTTTATGCTATGATGATTATTGTGAAAAATGCTTAACTTTTAATAAAAATTCTTGTACAGAGTGTGCTGCTGACTACGAAGTTCAAGATTCTCTGTGCAGCCCATGCCAAAACACAACTTTTTATGATTTTCAAACTAAATCCTGTATCTTATGTCCTTCTCTATGTATAAATTGTACAAGTAACTCACACTGCCTTAGCTGTATCGAAAGCAGCATCCTTTCTTCTTCTCATGTATGTGAATGTTCTCAAGGATTCATCTATGATAACAACACTTGCATTCAAGTATATTTTTCAGCCCAACTAATCATATCTACAACAAACATATTAACCATATCTTTCTCTGAACCTTTATTAAAAATACTAAACACAGAAGATCTTGATATATCAATAGATGGTTTTAAAATCTCATATGATTTATCTTATATATCAAAATCCTCATATCAAATAACCCCAAGCATTCCAGATACCATAAATGATAATTCGTATATAAAAATAGAATTCCTCAAAGAAATCAGATCAAATACTAATTCATTACTTTCAATAAAAAATATATCAATAAAACTTTATGTTGATAATGAACTTATCAACTACATCAAACTAGAAAAAATAGCAAAATCAAGTCAGAAAATGGCTTCACAAGGTATGAAAGCTGGTAGTGGGGCTACAGTAGGGGTTAGTCTGATTACAGGGGATTTTTTCAGTTTATTTAATTTTATAAGCACAAGCGAGATATATTTTTCAGCCTGCTTATTAGATGATAAAATCAACAGTGGGCTAAGAGGATTTTTATCTGGGCTTAAAATCCTAGATAGCATACCAGATATCTTTATGTATATAACTAAAACTAGTAAAGGATACGACCTACCTCAAAACATTCAGAAAATCGGTTTTAAAGATAACCTCTCACATAAAAATGCTGGAGTTCATATGACGATTTTATGTGTGATTATCTTAACTTTTATTATAGTTTTAATTTCATCGAAATGGTCTAGATGCAAATCAAAACTTGAAGTTATTCGCAATTTCTATATTTACAACATTTTCCTACGATTTTGGATACATTCCTACTTTAGCTTTCTAATAATCTCAATTTTCGGAATAAAATATGGGGATTTATCAAACTCCCTGCAAATTGGGAACATAATTTTATGCCTTATAATCATAGTAATTTATAAACAGTTATTCAACATTATCGGACTTTCCATGCTTATATACTCTTTAATAATCAGAGTTAGAATTCAAGGCGAGCCTAGCAAAATTAAGGTTTTTATGATAAAATATGGGACTTTATATGAAGAATTCGAAGATACAGGACCAATAATGTGGATAATGTATATGATTTTTATATGTAGAAGAACAGCAATTTTCTTTACAGTTTATTTTTCCTGTAGTGTTGAAGTGAATATCTCTATTTCTGTTATTTTCGCTTTTATAGTATTTTTTATTTAGACAGCAGCTTATATTATTGTTACAAGAAATTTCAAATCTTCTGCTTTGTGTATTTATCATTTTATTAATGAAATGCTAATTGCCTTGAATTATATTGTTATTTATATTGGTATATATAATGAAGAATATCAGAAATCAAGTGGATATGCTTATTTTGTTATTTATTCTATATCTTGTGCTATGTTTTTAAATGTTTGCTTTTATATTGTAATTAAGGCAAGACAAGGATATTTGAAGTTTATAGAGTGGCTTAAGGAAAGGAAAAATAAGGTACAACCGATTATCACGACTCATACAGAAGATAAATGTAATAAAGAAGAAAGTAAGGATAATGTAACGAGCAATTGGAGTATGGATAAGAATCCGTTTGGGAGAAGGAGAGAAGTTTCAAAGGCTAAAAAGATTTAGTTTAGGTTGTAAGTAAAGTATGAGGGATAATAAGTTTTTAGTGTTTTTATTTTAATAAAATATTGATTTGATAGTATTAGATGTTGACATATATGGAAAATTTGTATGGTTTATACTATCTTTTAAGGTTTTGAGAATTATTAAAAGGTATTTCATGCTTAATTTAACTTATAAAATAATTGATCCTAATGGGAAAACTGCTAGTTTCTAGTGGTTGAAAAAAAGAATTATATAACAACTGGATATGCGATTGAAAATTATTTAAAATTGAAGATTTTGTAGTTATTTTTATAGTTATTTTTATAGATTTTATAGTATATAAATATTTCAATTTATTCTTACTTTCTATTCACTGCTTGGAATTTTACTTTAAGCATGCTTTTCTCAATTATATATATAAAGTTGTAACTATAAACTTTCTTCTTATAAAATTATAGCTACTATTTGCATATTTGGGCATAAAAAAATAAAATTGCTATAATTTTCCCACTCTTGAGCATACATTCTAAATTACTCAATACTTCAAGAATTTCCCTTTATGGAATATTTATGCTATATTATTAACCGCAAAACAAAAAAAGCTTATTTATCGCATATATTTTACTGTGGTAATACTTGAAAAAATATTAATTCTTATAGACGAGCTTTTAGTTTTTATAATAAGCCTATTAAGTAATGCTAAAACAATTCTTTATAGTATTGTAAATATAATCATAATAAAATACCTAAAAAAATATTTTTTTATGTTTATTATGACCTGCCTGATAATTTATAAATAAAGTTTTGAAAACTATAGGTTTTGCTAAAGAAGAAATTTTATTATAGATGCTTGATACTTAAAGTTTAAGAAGTAGAAAAGCTAAATATATTTTTTTTGGGAAGAGGAAAGTAAGTTTAGGATTCTTAATAAAGAGATTATTTTGAAGCAAAGGCTAAAGAGCACCTAATGCAGATGAGTTCTTGTAAAAATAGCTTTAGATATACTAATATTAATATAATAATTGATTTGAATATTTAGAGCACCATCTTTTGTAAGGTTATTTAAGAGAGTTAACCTAAAGATTCTTTTGTTAGTCTATTTGCAGTAGACCAAAAATTTTTATTAGAAACAGTAGAGTTTATTAATCTCAGTCGCATAGAATAGATCACAAAAATATTTATACTTTTTATAATAGGCATAATGGAAAGCAAGAATCGGGAAAAGTTATATATTAAGCAGATTTTTTAACACAATATTTAATATAAAATATTGATAAGCAAACTAAAAAAATAAATACAAAAAAAATCAGTTATTAATCATAGACAGCTGACAATATTTATAACTTACCATACAAAGTTTTGAATCTAAAAACTTAATGACTGAGTATTTGAATTAATCAAAGATTGTGCATCCTGAATATTATAAAAGTAACTAAGGTTTCTTTACAATTCTTAAGCTTGCTCTATTTCAAATGATGATGATGAATAAAAAATCATCCTTACCTCCTTCCAAAAATTTATAACTTATGTAATAACTGATAGCCTTTCTAACTAAGTATAAAATTAATCATTTTTGGATTATAAAAAGCATATATAGAAAAATATCTTTGATGATTATGTTGAGATAAATGCTGAATAAAATACACATTATGAGTGGTGTAAATGCAGTTAAAATACTCTGTGAATTTTTTGAGATGTGTAAAATGGATGAAAATTAAGGAAAGTAATTTGGTGTGTATAGTTTGCATGCCTATAGGTTAAAAAAAATATTCTTTTGAGTTCAATATTTATATAAGGTTACTTAAGGATATATTTGTAATATTTATCGAAAAGAGAATTTGAGAAGGATGCTAAAAGAGCAATGCTGATTAACTTGAGAATATTATTTTTTTGATCATAAGAATTAAGAGAAAAAAAAACTCGCTAATATTGGAAAATTTAATTTAGAATCGAAGGTGCGCTTTAAAAACCAAACTTGCAAGATTTTTTTTTAAAGCAATCATGCTTTTGTTTTAAAACCAATAACCATATCATTCACTTCATAAAATACCCCTTAAAAGTTATTACCTAGTAGTTTCTTCTCATTATAATTATCTAATTAATACACTAAAATACATTAATCTTCACTATTTTCATCAATACCCTTTCTAATTTCCATATATTATTCTCATCAATTATATTCTATTACCCTTTCTAATTTCCATGCATTATTCTCATCAATTATATTCTATTCACTCAGATTTCCTTTAATATTATTTCTTAAAATATTTACTATCAATTTTTTAACTAATACTCTATTTCTTGTTCAAATAATTTTTTTAACCCTACAATTCTAGTGTTAATTATTATTAACTTTTGCATTATCTTTACTAACAATATATAACTAGCATTGTATCCACGAAATCTCAACACCTAAATCAACTGAAAAACTATATAAAATTCTAACATCAATTGTTTAAATAAAATATTTCAAACATAAAATCAAAGTCAATCGCCCATTTATAAAAATTGATGCTAACAACATTAAAAGCCATAATCTAAGTAATAAGCTTTGCCATAAAAATCATATCAAAAGGCTTCCACTCAAGGCCCCAATACCGAAAAATTACAATTTTTTCATGTATAAACAGTTTCAAAAACCAATTTTCCCTCCACCTGTCCTCACATTAATAACATAATAAAAAATTTATACCATAATAACGAATAAATATGCAAACAGAAGAAGACCCTCTAAAGCCTGAGAACTCATCAAATGAAAATTCTCTTTCCGAGTATGAGAAATTCGTAAATTCTCTACGTTTTTTACGCCACAGTGAGCTAAGCCTACACTTGATGTTCCTGTTAAATTTTTTGATGTCGTTCCAATACTATATATTAGTCACCTTAATCCCTCTGTACTTTACAGAAGCTCATGATTACTCAGATCTCTTATCAGGGGTTGTTTTTGGTTGTTTTGGATGTGTTATTGGCATATTTTCTATATTGATTCCTTACTTATTCCAAGGTTCCTCATTGAAAATTGCTTTAAGTATCTCATCTTTTTTAGGTATCTCAGGCTTTGTTTTACTATGTATTGATAATGTTTATATAAGCCTTGGAGCTATTATCGGCTTAGAAGCTTTATCTTGTTCTTTAACATGGCCATTTATTGAGTTGGGGATAAAAAAGTACTCACAAAAACAAGTTAGGAAAATCAGTAGTTCATTATTTTATATATGCAATTATTCAGCTGGTATCTTTGCTGGGATTTTTATTGATGTTATATGGACTAGTTTAGAAGATTCTGATTATTTGTTTCCGGTATTATTTATTAGTGGGGCTTGTAGTTGTTTATTATCTTTAATAGCTGTGATATTTTTGAGGCCAATATATTCTAGTGAAGGACCGCATATTGATAACAACTTTTATGAGTCAAAGAGTTTTTGGCGGTATTTAGGCTTGATTGTTTTCATAGTTTTGTTGAGAAGTGCATGTTTCGGACATTTGGATACAACTTTTCCTAAGTATATTATTAGGGTAACTAATGATGATACTGCGCATTTTGGGGTTATGCTTGCTGTACACTCAGTGACAATTATTGTAGGGATTTTTACTTTTACGATTTTGACGTATTATTACACAAGCTATTCACTTATTATTATAGGTGGTCTTATTGGGACATTGTCAACTTCGTTGCTGATTTTCTGGAATGACTATTTTTCTTTTGTTTTAATGACAATTGGGATTTCAGCTGGAGAATCGTTATGGGTGCCAAGGTTATTAGATTATACATATGAAGTAGCTCCCAAAAATGAAGAACCTTTTTATTTGGCTTTATCGAACTTCCCCTTTTATTTTGGAATGATTATCACTGGAGTTACTTCAGGATTATTACTTGAAGAGTATTGCCCTGAAGACGGAGAGCAAAATTGCGAAATGGTATGGCTGATAATCCTAGCAAGCTCACTATGGATCCCAATCGCAATATTCCTCTTAAAACCCATTCTCCAAGAACCCAAGAATCATTCACACTCTTTATCTCTAGACAGCAATTTAAATTAATCATTTCCTTTCATCTTTACTATAATTTATATTTCCCACTTTATCTAACATATAATTACTCCTATCAAATTCTTTTAATCTTCTCACTACCTAAATCCTATATCCACATTATATAAAAATCCTATTCCTCATATCCTTTCCAAAATTGCAAAATAAATATACTAATCACCCCATGTCTAAAGGTTAAGTCTTCCTACAAATAATAAAAATGTCATATTTAGAAGAATTCGTAAATAGTATCGGATACCTACCTGGAGAAGTCTGTAGGTCACTTGAGCTTATAAAACTACTTGACGACAATGCAAAAGCCATAATCGAAGAGTTACCAATTTTATCAATCCAATACTTTTCAACCTTAGAAAAAGAACAAGGAAAAGTCATTGAAAACGCTGATATCCTTCAAAACATAAGAAATAAACAGCAAAAAGCATTAAGTTTATCAGAAGAAAAAATCGCTATAAGTAAACAACTTTTAGATATGATTGATTTCCATACAATTAAACTCAAACAGGATTTAGAAGCCTATAAGAAAGAAGTAGCTACTGAAAACGAAGCCGCTGAGGAAAAGATAATTAAAAAACAAAAGAATGAAAGGACGATAATGGATATGGATATTCCTATGTCCATGTTTATAGATAATCCTGAAATGCAAGAAGGTTTTGACATGACAAATGATGAAAATAAAGCGTATTGTTATTGTGGAAAAGGGTCATATGGAGAGATGATTGAATGTGAGAATCCAAATGTAACGATTATTTAGTGTAAAAGAGAATGGTTTCATATGGAATGTGTTGGTCTTACAAGTCAGCCAGGAGGTTCATGGTTTTGTGATGATTGTGCTGATGCTAAGAAAAAAAATTCATCTAAAACATAGTAAAAGAACATAAAATAATCAATATTAACATTTAATACTACAATAGTCTTACTATTAAAAATATGTTTCACGATGATTTTGGTATTGAAGAGTCAGATGAAGAACTACCTCCAGTGATAACGAGAAACTCACGAAATTCAATAATTTCAGCAGCAGAAAAGTGTGGCTGGCTACAGAAAAGATCTAAAAAGTATCACAACTCTTGGCGTTATAGATATTTCGCCCTTATCGATAATAAACTTTATTACTACAAAACTCCTTCGGAAAAGATCCCTTTGGGTGTTTATAACTTTGACCAACTTTGCTTTGATATTCAAGCCTTTCCTAAGGTAAACCCTAAAATAATAACACTGATCCCAATTAACTCTCCACACCGCCTGTACTTGAAAAGTTCTAACCTCAGCGATTTACAAAACTGGGCTTCAGCTCTCTGCAGCTCAATCTTACAATCAAAAGGCAAAGAGCATGAACTATCTTCAAATCGGACAAAAAGTAAATTTTGGAAGCATGAAATTATTTTTTCAAAAGACATGCCCTCAATAGCTGAAACTGGGGATCTTCTAATCTTCAAAGCCCAAACTCCAAATTCTTTAAAATCGACATACACATATGTATCCTTCTTAATAAAATACCCAAACCAAGGACTTGGGGTTTTACATGCAAATACAACAGAAGGTGTTGAAATAATAATGTGGGAAAAATTCATAGAAACTTGCAAATTTGTTAGGACTTCTAATATTATATTAAGGAAATTACGTGTTGAAAGGACTGATGAGATGCTTTTAAAACTTGAAGAATTCGTTAAAAAAGTTGATAAAAAAAAATACAGACTTTCTCCTGTTGAGCTTTTACAAAGGAATAATGATCATAATATTTCTAATGATTTGCAAGTATATTCAGCTGAACTTGTAGCTTCAGCTTTGAAATATTTAGGTTTGATGAGTTCGGAAGTTCCTGTGAACTCTTTGAGTCCAAAAGATTTTAGTATGGAAAGTAATTTGTCACTTATGGGAGCTCGGCTTTCTGGAAATAGTTCTGTGGAGTTTGATGTAGATTAATAATATTTTTTGGAGTATGAAATAATTTGGTTTTTTTAGATATTTTTTATGCATGTTTTTAAGGAGATGATTAGTTTTATGAGGAATTATGGGTTTTAAGATATTGTGTTTATGGCATTTTATATTTGGAAATTACTTAGGGAAGGAAATAGCTTTGGTGGGTTTAGGATTTTTTATAGGATTTGAACTTTGTGGTATTTTTTTTAGATGGGGTTTCACATTGTTGAAGGTTTTTAATAGAATTTAGGGCTTTATATAAAAGAATATTATGAAATTTTTTGATTTGGGTAATGCTTATTGTTGTATACAATATCATATAAACCAAAATATATAAACTCATATAAAAATATACATATTCCTTTTAAACTCACCCTTTCACTTCTCAATCTTCTCCACAAATAACAATCCTAATCATATCTTAAACGATAATTTTCCCCTATTAAAAAAAACATTAACTTTCCTACAATATTCTTCAGCCTGCAAAATCCCTTAATAAAAACACATAAAAATCCTTCCTCAATCTTATCTATCATTACAAACCTATTTATTTATTAATTCATCACTACAAAGCGAATTATAATAGCTTTCAAGTATTTCAATGCTTTCTTGGTATTTTTCTTCAGAATAATCCAATACAAATTTTGAGTCAATCAATAAAACAGGTATTTTAAGACCTAATCTTTCAGGGTCATTCATAAAATCTATAATGCTTTGATGGGCTCCAGTCATTTCTGCAAAAATACTCTCAAGTTGTGCTAGATGCATAATATTAGGATCGTGTCGATTAGATCGGAAATCAAATTCAGGTTCTTTATCGTACCTGATAGAGTCCCGGGCAAGCCAACAATCAATTCTTCTTTCAGCTTTCCATTTGAGTTTTTGTGGGCGAATTGCATTGGATTTACGTTTGAGGAAGTCTTTTGGTCTTGAGTTTGGACTTCGTTCTCTAGGTGAAAACTCACTTGGCTGTGCAGTTAATATCGACTTTTCAATTCTTTCTGCTTCTTTTTCTTCAAGTCCATGTTTCCAACTCATCATTCCTCCTCCTTTTTTAAGGAAGTTCACATTTCTTCTTTTTTGCTCTGAGGATTCTTGGATAGATATTTCGACCTCTTCAAATGGATTCGCCATTGGCCTTATAGGCATTTCATCCCTATTAATAAAACTTTTTTTAGCAGGAGGAGGAGAAGGTTTAATAATATCTGGCTCAATAATTGTTGCTGTCATATCTTGATCTTTAAAAAGAGGTAAACCTACCCATTTGCCATTGCGATAAAGAATTATTGTGTCACTACGGAATTTCGACCTTAATGGGGGAATTTGTGAGACTAACTGGGTGTAAAGAGGTTTTGCTGCTGAGTCAGCTTTGATTTCGTTTAAGAGCCGAATTGAATCTTTTAGACCTTTCAGATGGATTTGGACTTTACGTGTAGCCAAAATTTTCCTCATCTTCCAACTTCTGACCATTTTCCTAAGTTTTTTCTTAGCTTCAAACCTCAATTTCATCTTTTCCCTATACACTTTCCTAACATTATACCCTCTCCAGTACCTTTGAATAAATATTGCTGAGTACTCTTTAAACATATTAAAAATATCTTCTTTTTCTTTTTCTTTAATTTTCAACCATTTCCTCAAAGCATTTAAAATCGCATAAGGTGCCCATCTCCTTTTAATCTTTCTCGTAATAATTTTGATTTTTCTTTGTCTAAGTCTTTCATGATACTTTTCTAATATAGGTGGAAGGATTTTTTTCCTTATAATTGTCCCTCTAAACCAAGATTGGATTTTAATTGCCGCATTTTTCCGTTTTTGTCTTGCTAATTCTCGTTCTTTGACTTGCTGTTTAATAATATCAATTTCTGATTTTTTTAAACCTGGATCAACAAAGCCTAGTGAGATAACTTTTGTTGCAGTTTGAAGGGTACTGTCTTTTGTTGGGATAAATTTTTCTGAAAGAAGATCTTTAGGGAGAATTACAGGTTTTAGGTCAGATTTTGTTACTTGTTTATTTGTGATTTCAGTTTGTTGAGATATCTCAGAAAACTCCTTCTTATAATAAAAATAATCCACAGTAGGTTTCTGAGTAAGCCTAAACACAATCTTCCTTTCCACAACTACAACAGGAGGTTTTCTCTTAACAGTCACATCTTCTTCCGCAAAACAAACCCCACCCAAAGCTTTTTGTGACCTTCTCTCCTCATAAAAAATCTCACAAAAAGGTTTAAACCTAACTCTAAAATCCTTAAAAACAGTCAAAACACTCTTAACTCCTTTTTTCGTTAAATCAAACTCTTCAATAATTTCAATAGCAGGACATATTAAAAAAGTCCTTTTTATAGTCTCTTCTTCAAACCTTATATCTTTTTTCCCAACAAAAACCCCAGGTTTGACTTGAGCAAAAGTGATNAAACCTTATATCTTTTTTCCCAACAAAAACCCCAGGTTTGACTTGAGCAAAAGTGATTGGTTCAGCCTGAAACCCTTGTACAGTCAAAGTTTTTTTCACAGGGATAATCCCTTCTGAACTAACAAAATCTCCAGTCAAAACAATAGGGTTTTTACTAGATAAATTCAAAGATGGGTTGATTTGCATAGAAAATTCCTTAGGGATATCTGGAATTCTCACAGGGTTTATTGAGCTTAAAGATGTACTTAATTGTAAAGACCCTTGAGGTTTCATTTTACTAACTCCAGTCGAAATTACACCAACAGAACCATCAGGACAATATGAAAAGTCTAACAAAGGTTTATTTTTAGGGGCAATGGTTAAATTGTACATCTCTTGTGATAGTTTTTTCTCTAATTGTTTTACTTCTTCAGGAATCGGATCAATAATTTTTTCTTCTTTACATTCTCTTTGGTATATAACCGTAACAGGTTTAGCTGTTATTCTAAAATCATAAGTATTAAGAATCATACATAGTTTTTTTGTTGTTGGAATTGTTGATAAGAATTCTTGAAATATATTTTCTGGGGAAACTTCTTCTGCTTTAGGTTCTCTTTTTGCAAGAAAATGTTGGAAATCAGTGTTGTGAGGTTCAGGGTTTATAGAAATCCGATCTTGGGATGTTAAGTCGAAGATTTTGATTTGAGGAAGGATACAAGGCTCTTCTTGTGTTGTTTGTATAGTTTCTTCTACTTGTATTGGTTTTATTTCTTCAATAACTGGTGGGGCTATTGGTGTTGGTGCTACTGGAGCTTTGGCTCCTGTTTTCGCTCCTGCTTTTTTACCTGTTTTTGCTCCTTTTTTAGCCCCGGTTTTAGCTCCTTTTTTAGCCCCGGTCTTTGCCCCGGTCTTTGCTCCTTTTTTTGCCCCGGTCTTTGCTCCAGTCTTTGCTCCAGTCTTTGCCCCTTTTTTAGCCCCTGCTTTTGCCCCAGCTTTTGCCCCTGCTTTCGCCCCTGTTTTTGCCCCTGTTTTAGCTCCAGTTTTTGCCCCAGTCTTAGCCCCGGTCTTTGCTCCTGCTTTTGCACCTGCTTTAGCAGCTACCTTTTTTTTGTCCATAAAATGTTATTCTAGGAATTTAAATTTCCGATAATGGGGAGGATTCTAGATTTAAAATGATAAAGGGGAATAAAACTTAGGAATTTGTTGTAGTGGATTTGATAATTGTTTTGAATATTTTAAGAGAATATTTGGTTTAGGGATTTAAGATATGAAAATTTTTAATTTTTAGTTTAGGATTATAAGTTTATAAGAAGTTTATATGATTTTTGATTTGCAGATAGTGATGAGTGTTTTTTAAGATTTGATTTGGTGACTGATTTTTATTTTGGAATTTAGGATGATGTGGTGGAAATGGGAATTTTTCGGTTAGGTTTAAGTGGATTTTATATATAAATTGTCTTAAAAAGGATATCGAAGGATTTTTGGGATTATTGGATGAGTTTGAAAAAGATGAATGCTAAATTTAGATGATGTGTTGGTTTATGAATCCATATAATTCCTAAAGGGTTTTAAGTTAGCATAGTTTTTTATAGTAATTCTCATTAAAAATTCTAAGTAATTTTATAATAATAGCCTTTTCAGTATTTGATGCAATCCTCAAACTTTACATAAAACAAAAATTTTCTTAATATTAACCTTAATCAAAAGCACCTTACTTAATTTCTAATTATCAAAAATTATTCTCAAAATTGTAAAAGTTCATATTAACTTATCTTAAACATGCCATTAAAACAGCATTCACTACTAATAACCATGAAAAAAAATCCAAAATCTCATAAGCCCTATCCAAAATCCAAAAAAAAAATCATTCAAATCAACCCAAACCTTAAAAATCCAACATAATAAATCACCAAGAAATTTTAAATTAAAAACTAAATCTTTAACATAATTTCTAATCAAAACTCTAAGATTTCCCCCAAAAAACTAACAATTCTAATTAAAACCTTACTCAAAAACCCATTCGACCTTTAACACACCCTATCTATTCTTACTTTAACACTCATCATTAAATCCTTTAAACCTTAACACCCACAAAGTTTTTATATATAAATATGAAATCATGTGCTGCAGGGTTTACAGAATGGTTACTTTTTCATATCTGGAAACGTAATGATAATACCTCTTGTACTTGTCCCTACGTATTATTACCAGAAACTGTAATCTACCGTTTAGGTAAACCATTTTTCTGGTACTACACTGACTCTAATGGTCAAATCCTCAGAAGAGCAAAAAGTAAAGTTAGTCACAAATATATCTTAGAAGAATTTCAAGGTGAAACTAATGATCTTTTAGCATATTATCTTGGTTTTAGTAGCTTAAACAAATCTAAAGCTAACTCAGCTACTATAGAATTTTTCACACAGACTTCACTTATCGATTTCATCCATAATAGGGACAAATGTAATACTGGGATATTACAAAGGTGGGTTGAACCTAAGTCTAATCAAAGTTCTTTAATAAAAGTTCAATGGAGCCAACAGTTTTGTCTTATAGAAAGGAGGACAAATAAATACAAACTTGATGATCCAAAAGTGGATTTCTATGAAAAACTGGTTACTTATGAAGGTATGGAACATAATAGTGTTATTGAACCTGTGACTGCACCTTGGATTATAGCAGAAATACAGAAAATATGTGTTCATGTTGCTGCACATGTTACAGCAGTGACTGGGGGGAATGTGACTGTAACAAGGATGGTGTTATTTTTTAAGCAGGATAAACAGGATAAGCTCTGGCTTATGTATTGTAGCGCATTAAAAGTCATGGATTTAAGTGTTTCTGAGTTCGATCAGCCTGTAGAGTTCCAGGAACTTGAAGTTACAGTGCCTAAACATATAGTTTTAAAGAAACTCCCATTAGACACAAAAGGCTTTGAAGTAAGGAAAAATCGCACATTGTGTGTTGGGTGTAATTATTTGACTAGAGATAGCATGATGTATGAAATCCCTCTAAATACAGTTGTTGATTTCTTTGAAAAAGGTAAAACCTTACCAAGCCAAGGTGTATCCGCAAGAGACAGTAGCCGTGATAGTGAAAACAAAAACGACCAAGTGCCAAAAGTTCTTATCCGCCTCAATAAATCTGTTACAAACAACAAATACGAAGAAATGAAAAAAGATCCAACTTGGGACCATCTTCAAATCAAAGTATGCCAAGACTGTTTCCTTCATTTTACCCAAGTATACTCTTTACCTAAAACTAAAACTTTTAAAATCAATATAACAGAACAAAGCCATATACAAAACCCTGAACCTAGTATGAAAAAAAATATATCCGAACGTAATTTGCCTTGTAATGTGAAAATATTACCTCCAATAAGACCAAAAATTAAAACATCAGAAAAGTTTGAAAAACATGAAAAGCCTAGTTTAATCAAAGCAGTAAGTACGAAAAATTTTGATAAAAGTTATGTAAAAGCTCCAAAGTCAATAAATATTACTAGGACAAGTGATAAAGAACCTGATAGAGGGTTTGAGAAACAGATGGCTTCTGCATCGAAAATTGCTATACCGATATACACGAAATTACATAGTAAAAGAAATATTATGATGTCGAATGTAAATACTACAATTAGCAGGATGAATGTAGATTTGAATAACCCTGGGGATTTTATACAAGATACATTGGCTTTATTGAAGAACACGATTACCAAATTAGAGACTTAGTGTTAATATAAGCATAGATTTGCATATTGATGAATATAAAGTTTTAAAGGTTTTTTTATATAATTTTTGAAGATTTTTTGATGTATGCAATAAGATTGTTATTCTTTTTATTAAGTTTTTTTTTTTGGAATAAATGTTGTGGTTTTTGGAATAAATATTTTGAGGAATTTAAGATATGGTTTTATTATTGAGATTTAATGTAATAAGGCAGTTTTGCTGATAAAGTTTTTGAATATTATAATGGTTTCTAAAATTGTTAATATATAGGCATGATGATTGATAGTTAAAAAATGAATAATTAATTATAGTAAAAAAATTGAATGAAAGTAAATATAACATAAAATGTTTTTGAAGTTAAAAGATAAACTATTAGTTGCTAGGATAAATGGTAAAGTCATCGAACTGGTGTACCACTTCTCTTGCATAAATTTTATTCTTGACATAATACTCTGTTGCATTAGTCCCAGCTTTTAAGCACTCTTCAATAATTTCTTTACTGAAATTTAACCCACGGAATCCAGGTAATATATCTAAAGGCATGATATAATACCTATAATTAACATTAGGATAAGCAGACATAGCCCAAAGTACATGTTTCAAGCTATTAGCAAAGTCTTTAATCTCTTTAGCCCTTGAATAAACTTCCAAAGAGTTCATTTTATCACTATTTAAATCAATAATCCTAGGTCTTACAGCAACCATATCTATAGTAATTTCTTCTTGACTATCAGCAATTTCAAAACATCTATTAATAGCACTCATAACATCCATCATCAATAAAGCCCCACCATCAACATAAGTATGCCCATTCATTTGAACTGTTGGATAAACTCCTGGAATTGCACAACTTGCCATAGTTCCAAGGAAAAAAGCTTCATGTCCAGCGGTTTCTTTGATAATTTCATATTGACCATTGTCTAAATTCACAAATCCTACTGCAGAACGACGGATTGATGGCTTGCTATAACATGCAGAAACGTATTCATAAGCTTTAGAACTACTGAAAATACCAGATTCGAATAAAATACCTTGAAGAACACCACCAGGCCAGTTCGTGTAGGCAAAGTCCCCACCATTAAGCCAAAGAGATGACATTAGTTCGGCTGCATCAGCTTCTGAACCGTATGGGTACATTGAAAGGATAGCTGTATTTAGAGACCCTGCCGAAATTCCTTCAACAACATGATATTCAGCCTGGCCTTTAGGAAGAATATTTGCTAGTGTTGAGAGGACAGAAGCTTCAAAAGCTCCATATGAACCTCCACCTGAGAAAGATATAGCTAGACACTGCTCACTTGCAACCGTTCCTAGAAGAAGCAAAATACATCCAACTAAAAACATTTTTTCAACAGAAATAACTTACAAGTGAGTAATAATTTACTTTCACAAATAATATCAAAATATTATCATCATCTAATACACAAATCTATCATCCTAAATACCTCAGAATATATTTTTATATCAATTCGTTATATATTCAATTAATCTTATAAAGTATTTCACACCATACATAAAAAAAAAATTTACATATAGATTAGATTAAAATAGAATCTGTTCCCCTAATCGACCTGGAAAAACTTATTATTAAGAATATGTACATCCAGCACAAGCTTTGAAGACTAGAAAAAATTCAGCTTAGATTACTAGACATAAAATCAGATAAAAATTGATTAATATCATTAGATCTATCGATTCACTTAAATTTCTTCATGCTACCCATCAAAAATTATTTTTTACACAACAATAAAAATCACATATAAAATCTATCTAATTTGTGACTGATAAACATACTTAATAAAATCTTATATTTTAAATTTCAACTAAAACTCTCAAAACTTGTTCTCAAAAAACCCTTTATTTTCTAGCACCTAAGCCATAAAAAAAAATTACCTTATTACTTCCTCATATACTTTTCTTTATATATTTCCAACAAAGTTCATCGTGATGAAACATCATATTGAAAACCATTTATAATCTATTAAGCTTTATATCCACAGGAACTCCTTCTTCTTCTAACTTTTTCAAACTTCCTACCTTTGCTCCTGACAAATGGTCTAGTCTTTGACCAATAAGATCTAGGTGAATGTCCAAAGTGTTTATATCCTACTCTAGTTGTCCTTTTTCCTCTTAATAAAACAGCCCCAGCACCATTTGGGTTTTTTGAACGAATTGATTAAATGTTATACATGAACCTTCTGAAGCTTTAATTCTTACTCTAGCTGACTTTGCGAATCTTAAAGCGACTATGTTTAACTTAGGGACTTTTACAAGATGTAGGTGTTAAGATTTTTATAGAAAAAATAAGAATTTTTGTAGGTCATCAAGGATTGATCCTACAACAACACATTTTTTTTTGGGCTCTTTTTGAAGACATGAACTTGGCTATATATTTTAAACCTAGAGGTAGTCTACTGTTACGACTTATAGCTAGCCTTTTACTAATAACTTTGTTGAATTTTGAAAGAGTTTTTCAGGCTAGAAACCGGTATAGCTTGATTAGAAGCTTTAAGTAAAGATTTGTGAATATAACTTTGCAGGAGTTTTGTCCACTCCCATCTTTTTATTAGCCAAGCATAATATGGAATCACAGACTTAAAGATTTGTTTTGGTATAGTATGCGAATATATTTATATAGCATTTTGCTATTTTTTTATAGATTTAGTGGATATGCATATAAATATAGTCAAATTTAATTAAATAATATGCGAAAAACTATAACACTGGCTTGGATACTATTTTATATAATTTTTTCCTGAGTTTTTGCATGTTATTCCAGAATTATCAAAAAGGATCTTCAAATGGGCTTATATCTACTATATAATAATTAAGGTAAAGTTTTAAATAAGATTTTATAAGAAAACAACCTATAAGTTATTATTAGAAGAAAATTTATATAAGAAAGTTGCTAATTATAAATAAAAATGACTAATAATCATAACTATAAGTGCTAATTATAAATAAAAATGACTAATAATCATAACTATAAGTACTCAAATAAAGGAATATAATTTGAATGCTACAATCCAAACCCTGCTATAAAAAATTCCATTATCCCTTTCTTCCATATAAAAAAACCCTCATTTTAAAACTATCAAAACCCAAATCATCATCTTAAACCTCCAAAAATCCTAATCAACCCATAAAAATAAGCTTTTCCTCTATACAAAACCCTATAATATTTTCTTATACAAATAATTTATACTTATTTTCTTAGCAATCATTCTATTTATAACTTTTTTCAATATTGTTAATAAATTAGCCAATGAATGGTTTGATAGTTTGTGCGATACTAGCTGGAATTGTGTATTTCTTTTTGTTCAATACTACGGTTATTTACTTTATCCTTAGTGTTTTGGCTATGTACTTTGCTTTAAGCTGGTATTTAGTGCCAAGTTCAGCTGCAAGATTCAATTCTGCTAGGAGGAAAATTAGTATTTTTCTTTAAGGTGGTATTTAGTGCCAAGTTCAGCTGCAAGATTCAATTCTGCTAGGAGGAAAATTAGTATTTGTACTTGGAGTGACCCGTCAAGACCAGCAATTTTAGGGTATTTTCAGATTAGAATGGCTAAGACCCTTGAGTTTTTGGACTGGGCTTCGAAAAAAACTGGTAAAAAAATCACTTTGACGCATTTAGCAACAAAAAGCATTGGTATGGCTTTTAATGAATACCCTGACCTAGTTGGGAAAATCAGTCTGGGACAGTTCAGGCCTGTCAAAACTATTGATGCTTCCTGCTTGATATCTCTAGAAAACGGGAAGGATGTATACTTTATCAGCTCAGAAGATGTTCCAAATAAACCTCTAAGCACCCTTTCTGAAGAACTCGATAATAAAATAAAATCTCTGACAAGTGGTGAGGCCAATCAACTCATGAAAAAAAATGCTGGATTTTTTTCGAAATTACCAACCTGTATAGGTTCAGTCATAGGAACTATACTCTTTTATATAAACGGACCAATGGGCTTTTCTATTCCATTTCTCGGTATGAAAAAGAAGCAATTCGGTAGTTTTATAGTATCAAATCTAGGAATGTATGGAATTGAAATAGGCCATACACCTTTACTTCCAATTTCTCATACTATAGCAACTTTTACACTAATGAGTATTCATGATGAAGCTGTTGTTGAAAATGGAGAACTTTTGGTTCAAAAACGAATGAATATATGTGTAACTCTTGATCATAGATATATGGATGGGATCAAAGCTGTAAAGGTTCAGAATAAAATTATTGAGATTATGGAAGACCCAATGAAGTTTATTAGTATTGATTAGTTTATAGGTTTAACATATGATTTAGAAGGAGTGGGTTTAAATTTTAGATGGATAGGTGGGTGTAGTTTATAATGATGATGTGAGCTGTGCTAGGAGGCAAATAAATTAGATTATTTGTTGATAAGTTTTGATAAGAAGTTAAATGTAAATTTTAGGTGATTTTATTGTAAAGGAAATAGATTTTGTTTGTGTAAATTTCAAAGATGTTTGCCCAAGGGCTTCTAGAGATATAATTAACTGATATTGATTTTTTAACCTTTTCTGTTATTTTAAATATTATTCTTTTTATAGGTGTGTATAAATTTTGGATTTTATAAGGAAATACTACTTTAATCGGCCTCAAAGTTTATTATAGAAGCTTATAATGAAGCTTTGAGTGAGAAATGGGGGGATTGGGAAGTGATAATTAAAAGAGTATTTTTAGGATTTTTTAATAAGTGTTTTATATATTTGGCTAGGTTGGGGATGAAATAATTTTAGGTGAGTTTAAAAAAAGAGTCTTATCATTTTCTAATTAGCAGGACAAGTTTTTATATTAATTTAATCAATTTACTTTTAAAGAACTTTGCATTCTTTAAAGTAAATTTTTTTGGAGAATTTGGCGCACCTAAAATCAGCCACAGAGAAAAAAAAGAAGCAGGAAAGAGAGAAAAGAAGAGGAAAAGGAGAACGGAGCAGTGTTGGGATCGGTGAAAAAGAAAAAATAGGAAAAATTGAAGAAATTGAAAAACAGAATAAAAGTCAGAAAGAAGAAAAAAAGTGGAAAACTTAGTGGAATGGCTCGAACTTGGCGAGCGATAGCTCATATTAATTTAAAAT
>MPUH01001145.1:0-23007 GCA_001970955.1 Stentor coeruleus
CCATTAATAGGTCTCGAATTTAAAGAAATTCCTTGTACAGCATAAAATATCCCATTGTTTATATGGCATGCCATATAAGCCATTTTGTAAATATTACTTGGTAATTGAGTGTATTCAAGGGTTACTATGTCAAATTTCCAAAATTCATCCGACATACCAGTGGGTGTTATTCCTCCGTAAATATAAATTATCGGAAACTTGAATACAATACACGCTCCTTTTTTAGGTTTTATTTTGTTTTCTTTAGGAATAATTTTTTTCCAATTGCAATTCAATGAGTTATATATAAAAAGGCTATCATCTAAACCTAAAGCAGTTTCACCTCCAAAAATTACCATAACATCACCATCTGAATCTAATGAATGACTATATCTAGGGCTTGGTAAATCACCTGTTACACTTGGTAATCTCCAATTTTCATTTTCAACATTAAAAATCCATAATTCGCCATACAATTTATCTTTGTGTATCCCACCGAATAAATAAAGTTCACCGTTAATAACAGTCATTGATGCTTTTAACCTTTTTTCAGGACTTAAGAAAAACTTAGAGGTGTAAAATGTTTCCCATGACGTCATGTTGAATGATAAGATTTCATTACTATATTCATATGATGTATAACTAAACCCTCCAAACATATAAGCAGTATTATTTACTAAAATCAGCCCATAAGAATTTTTTTCAGCTTTAGGAAAACTTTTATCCTCAACCCACAAATAGTTCCCAGTATAAATATTCATTCTTATCACAGGTTGAGCTAAATTAGATGATCCTTGAAACAAATAATAATGTCTTTTATATATAAAACCTTTCTGATATGTTCTTTTATTAATATTTTCATTAGGGTTAGATATATCAACCCATTTTTGGTCTTCTAAACAATATTTAAATGTTTTTATAAACTCATCCTTACAAGCTTTTCCACAAGTTAAATAAAAGCATGTCTTATAATAAATCATTGAACTATATAGCGCATAAGCATTTGTACTTCCATTATTAGGTTGTAATTTCCATTCCAAAATACTCAAATCTAGTCTGTATAATTTTTACATATACAAGTCACTTATATTATCATTTAAATATCCGCCAAATATAGCAAAATATTCAATCATATCTTGAATATAATAAACGTGAGTAAACCCAAAACGTGCAGATGGAAAGTTATTTGTAGATATCAAATTCCATGCTAATATGGAAAAATTAAACTCCCATAAGTCATTTTCTATACCATCAGGAGTATTACCTCCATAAATATAAAATTTTAAAGATATAAGACTTATAAAAGCTCCATAAAAAGCTCTTGGTGCTGATTAGAGATTACAGGGTATTAAATCTGAAATTGTAAATATTTCATCCCAAATCAGATTTTCTATATCAAAACTCCAAATGTCATTGAAGTAAATGTCGTTTGCATACCCACCAAATATGATTATTGCTGATTTTGAAGGAGAATAAACTAATTCTATTCCTGCTCGACCTTCAGGAGGTGTTTTTTCCTTGGGTATAAAAAATAAAGTTGCTTGAACGAATATGCAGAGGCTAAGTAAAAACAAAAAACGCATATTATAATTATATGGAGTTGCTTTTGAATTAAGAATTTGTTTTATTGAATAATAAATTCGATTATAAGTATATGTTTTGGATAGTTTTAGGTTATAAACATGTGCTTTAGGTAGTTTTGGGTTATAGAATATGATATTATTATTATTTAGGATATAAGCATTAAAAATTATTTAGATTTTTGAGACAGAGTTGATTTTATTATACATATAAAAAATATAAAAGGCATATGCAATTATTTGGCTATATAAAACAAGTAATATAAATCTCAGATATATTATATAATATAGCTTTAGAGTTTATACCCAACATTAGATTTTACTTTATAACTCTATAGTAATTATTTAATACCTTGAAATACCTATCTAAACTGTTTTTCTTATAGTATTTCTATAATTTTGTTGTGGAATACATAAAAAAAATAATAAAAAATTAAAAGCAAATCACTATTACACCAAAAACTAACTAAACAACTAAATTCAAATAAAAAAACTACCCAAGTTATAAAATATTTTAAAAATAAAAAATCATATTTTGCAACCAAAACTTTTTACCCAAACAATTTCTCCTTTCTAAAACACTAAAACATTCCTAATTTTTTTTATAAAGATAATAAACTAAACCCTACAACTAACCCTAAAGCAATCGAATACTTATTTTTCTTCAAACTCTCATATTCCGCTTCAATTTGCCAAAACGAGCTTTGAAAAACATTTTTCACACAACTGTCACTAGAATTAAACATAGTATAATTCAACGCATAGTTTTGAAAATAAGCTAAAGTTACATAATCCTCCCATTCCCAATATGCTTTAATACACTGTAAATTCATCCTTCTTGTTGTATGGCATTTTGTAATCATACTACTATTAACCCAATTTTTCAAAGCATTTGTATACTCCATATAAATCTGGTCTCCAGGGGCTAAAGAGCACATCAAGCTTCCATACCCATTCTGTGAACATGAGCATTTTGTATAAAAATTCACCCCAGGTTGTAATTCTGCTGTACACTCATTGCCAAAATAGCAAAAAAGTGAAGTCGCATTAAGTTTACTTTGAGGTAAACATATATAATTCTCATTATACTCATAACAAGCCGCACTTTTACATAGAAAATTCTCCCCATTCTGACATGATGATATTTTCATAAGCGCATCTATTGAAAAGTATGTCACACATATCCCTTCATAACATCCACAGTTATTAGCACACATAATATCTTCTGTACATATATTATTCACTGGTACTTGAGGTTTACATACTTCATCACAATAGTAGCCAACTTGACATTGAGTATGTCTTATACATGACCAGCCTGATTGAAAAAGTGCTTGACAGAAATTGTCTTGACAAACACCGTCTATACAGTTTATATCTAAATTACATGGTTCACCTGGAGCTGATATGTCAATTATTGGTTCTTGTGGGGGAAGTTGACAAGTGTTGTTACCTAAAGTTTGAGGACAATATGAGTAGTATGGGTCATTGCAAATTTCTAAGGATATTTCGACACCGTTTGGACCAAGAGTCGATTTCATGCATTGACTTGGACTGAAAGAGTCAAAAGATGACCGGCATGACATCTCGGTACAGTTTAAGGATATTGAACTGGGTATAAACAGGAGTAGAAAAACACTCATTTTATTCGACCTGCTCATGTTGATAATAGTGGCAGGGAAAAAATAAAATGACTAGGAATTGGAAGATTAGGAAAAAATATTTTTTGTGCTTTTATGATTAGGTTTTTATGTATAAAACAACACCTTAATACCCAGTTACCCTTCAGTTTATGAAAAAGGACTTTTTATGTTTTTTTTATATTGTATTCATATATTTTTATTATCTAAAAGTCTTAAACTTATCAAAACTCATCTCATTCTTAATTCTATCATCAACTCCATTACTCAGTGTTTTCTTTGTTTCAATGTAATTTCTTAGTATAATCTGTGAGTCTTTAATAGTAAGTAGTGATACAATTTTTCTTATTCTTTCAAGTAAATTATCATTTGGTATATTAGTAATTTCTGATATATCATATGTGTTTATAAGCAAAGATCCAACTGGATTTAAGTCTTTATTTATAGTTTGAAATAGGAAAAAACGTGAATTTTTTCTGAAAAATTCGGAAATTTTCAAATAATAAATTTGATTATTAAAAGTGCGATGTTTATAATAAATTGTTTGGAGATTTTTTTTTTGAGGGAATTCTATGAAGATTGTGTTTTCTTTTAGCCGACAAATTGTAAAAAGGATTTCTGGGTCGATGATTGTGGTCTGATATTCTTGGGGGATTTCTGAAAATGAAAGTGTTTTTTTAATACATTTCCCCATAATTTCACATGTAAAAATAACCTCATATCTAGGTGAAGTACTTTCAACACAAACTTTATATTTTATCATTTTCGATATATGCATCCCTGCCATAAGTATATTTTTCTCACAATCCCTAATAACCAATTCTTTATTTACAATATCAATACCTCTATGTATTTTATTTTTAATAATTTCAAGTATCGGACTTCCAGGCTTAATATTATATTTCATATCATATTTCTCATTATAAGCTGAAACATCAATATAAATAATATCAAGAACTGAGTTAATAAAATACTTTATTTGATACACTTTTAAAGATATATCAATATTATAAGCTGTGACTAAAGCTTTGTTTAAACATTGATTTTTATAGTTTTTAAAGTCTATGTTTGAAGTATTTTCTATATGTTTGAGATCAGGGGTTTTAAAATCAGTTTGACATTTTTTGTTTGAAAATGCTGATATAGGATTTTCTATGATTAAATCACTTATATTGAGGTGTTTTAATGGCATACTTGAATACTTGCGATGATTTTTCAGGTCTTTAGAGTTTTCTTTTGTAGTTTTATTACTAATATAATTTAAAATATCATTGTTTTCCTCAGCATCAAATGATATTTTTTTTGAATCAGCATTTTCTTGAACAATTTCACTAGTTTTTTTACTTGGCTTTCTAACATTTTTGCCTTTTTTTATTGTAAAACTCTCTGGTTCATAAGGCCCAAGTTTTATTGTTTCAGTTTCTGACTTTCTGTGAAAATTTTCCAAGGGCTGAATAGCATTTTGTCTAAGCCTTGCAAAAGAATGTATTTTAAAAGCTTGGGTTTTTGAGTTTTGATAAGGTTTTACAGCAAAAAATCGTGATTTTGATGTTGAAATGCAGGTCAAATGCTTGTTTTTATCGGGGCGTTTTGACAAAAATAAAGTTAATGACCCAAAAGAGTCACTTTGGCTATAACTAGATTTGGTAGGTTCATATTTGATTAAAGAATCCATATAATAAGTTTATAAAGTTAAAGTAGATAACAAGTTTGAATATAAAGGCTTATAGGATAAAATAAATTGTAAAAAGCAGGAAAAATCCCTATATAAATAATCAAGTGTGGGAGATTATTTAGGATATGCATAAAATTGATTAGGAAAGATAATAAGATTTGGTGTTAAGGCTTTATTCTTAAAATGATTTAAGGATTCTATGGTGAAATTTATAAGAAAATTAGTTTGTTGTCTTTGGATTATGAGTTTCATAAAGTATTTTTATGGCTTTTTGAGCAAAAAAGTGATGGAAGAAAGAATGAATTTTATGGGATAGAAGCGTAAATTTTAAGGTGTGATATGGAAAACTTAAAGTGTGAATTTTAAGGTGCGATATAAAAAAACTTTAAATAAGTTAAAAAGGATGAATTTATTTATATAGGTAATTCTCTAAGGTCTTAGATATTGTATGAATCGTTTAATCTTTGGTTTATTATATATTCACTGAGTATCATCCCACAACTTTAAATTCATTTTTATTCCTAAGGACTTAATATTATTATCTTCTAATAAAATGATTTAATATGTAAAGATATGATAATAACTAGGAAAAATAATTATTTAACTATAAAAGGTATATATACAATAATATATATAAGCTCTGGATATGTGATCTATTAGCCACTCAATTAGAAACTAAGATTTTTGTGATACATACTGAGAGAAAGGTTTTTTCTTTATCTCTTAGCCTCCAAATATGGGATTTAGAAATCAGGTTTTTTCTTCTACAGTTTACAGTAGTAAGAGTTGCATCTTCAATGATCCAGAAAACAGAATTTTTGGCTCAAGAATCGCTTAAGGACAATTAAAAGGCAGGGAAGTTCACAAGGATTTATGATAAAGATTCCTTAGAGCGTTTACTAAAATTAGCTAATATTATCATCAACTATAAAAGATAGTTAAAACTGTATAAAAAATTTTAGGTCATACATTTGATACAATTTTTATGTATAAGATAAATACTTATCGATTTGTATAATAAAACTCTAAAAAAATATTTTTATCAAACTTATATTACTACCCCAAAACTACTTCCAAACAATAAATCAAATATCCAATAACTTTATATACTTTTTAATCATCACCATCTATAAAAATAGCAATCCTTCCCTTATATAATATTTTCCATATTTCAACTATAAAAGCCTCATAACATATAACTTTATATACTTTTTAATCATCACCATCTATAAAAATAGCAATCCTTCCCTTATATAATATTTTCCATATTTCAACTATAAAAGCCTCATAACATATACTAGTAAACATTTATCTTATATTCAATCCCATAAACCTTAATTTCTCTATAATAAATATTCATACATCTGTGCTTTAAACTCATAAAAAATATATCATTAACTATTTTCTTCATCCAAAACCATCTTCCAATTTACTATCAAAAATCCCAAAACCAAAACCATTTTTTAATTTACTATCAAAAAACCCCAAAAAATCTCGAAAACCTCAAACCTCAATCCATTATCCTAATCACAAAAATCCCAATAATTATCATCCCAATCCTTACTAATAATACCTTCTAATCATCTAATGAATATTCCTATATATTAACAGTCCTTAATCCTCATAAAAATGATAAACGATCATTCATCAATCCGCAATCAAAGACTTAAAGCTGCATATATCGGGGCTAGTCTTAAAGCTGAAATGAAAATCCCATCAATTCACAAATACAAACTAAGCCTAGAACTACAAAACTCACCCGATTCAACAAAACGCAGAATCAAACAAACATCAACCCGTTCAGGGATAAAACAAAGCCCAGAATCTAATATTCTTCATACAGACCGTGCACCCAATACTTCCCATCGTCATCTTGCAGGTTTTTATACCAACAGAAGTAAAAAAAACTCAAGTTTCATATTAGAATCACCAAACAACTCATCAAATCTACTGTTTTCAAATAAAGTCTCTTCTAAACATAAAGGGAATTCTGTTTCTATGGCCAATCTCCAAGAACCAAAATTCCCAATGAAAGGCACTGATGTGATAAGGCTTAGAAATGACATTTTGACTGAATATGAACTTAGAGAAATCGCTTCTTTTGAAGATGTTTACTTTTTAGGAAACCCTAATAACAAAATCCATGGCACAGTCAATGACCCTAATTGGGGTTATGATGACACTGAATACAATTATAAAATTGTTCTTGGAGATCATTTCAATTATAGATATGAAGTGCAAAGCCTTTTAGGAAAAGGGTCATTTGGACAAGTCTGTAAATGTTTAGACCATAAAACATCTGAGATCGTAGCATTAAAAATCATTAAAAATAAAGCAAAATTCCATAAACAAGGTGCAGTTGAAGTTAAAGTATTAAAACATTTAAATGATCGTGATAGAGAAGATTGTCAGAATATCGCTAGGATATTGACAAGTTTTACTTTCAGGTCGCATTTGTGCATTATTTTTGAACTTTTGTCGATTAATTTGTATGAGTTTTTGAAGTTAAATCGTTTTCAGGGTTTGACTCTTTCGTTGGTTAAGTGTTTTGCGATACAGATTTTGATTGCTTTGAAGTTTACTGCATCTTATGATATTGTTCATTGTGATTTGAAGCCAGAGAATATTTTATTAAGGAATCCGACTAGGGCTGCAATAAAAGTTATTGATTATGGATCATCATGTTTTACTCATGAACAAATATATACATATATACAATCAAGGTTTTATAGAGCACCAGAAATTATGATGGGAATACCATATACACCAGCTATTGATATTTGGAGTTATGGATGTATTTTAATAGAATTATATACTGGATATCCTATATTTCCTGGAGAAAGTGAAATCGACCAAATGCTTAGGATTATGGAAGTACTTGGCCCACCCCCTACTAGTCTTCTACAAATTGCCACAAGAAAAAAACATTTTTTTGACTTTGATGATAAACCAAGACTTATCCCGAACTCTAAAGGTAAAGTTAGGATCCCAGGCACTCGGCCACTTAAAGATTTTATTGATGTTCATGATTCTGAATTTATAGACTTTGTAAACCTTGCACTAACTTGGGACCCTAGAGAAAGACCAACTGCTGATATGCTTATGAGACATCCTTGGATTAATGATAATTATAAGAATCAGAAAAAATCTCATAGGAAAGCGGGATCATTTTTTAGTGAAGAGTACACGAAATCTAAATTTCACTAATAAAAGTATTATAAATTATAGAATTAAGTTTTTGTTTAAAATAAATTTATGTGGTAAATGTATTAGGATAAAGCTTTGTAAGGTTTAAGAAATCTTTTTAAAATCCAAAACTAATAAACTCCATAAAAAAAAAAACATCAAAATTTATAATATAAGAAAATATCTTGAATTATAATAATAAGCATAATCTTAAACCAACGTGATTAATTTACGATAAAGAGAAAAAATTGTTTTAGATAAATACATGAAAGCTAAAATATAAGATAGACTCGTAAAACTATCAATGATATTATAGAGTTCATGAAATACCAGTCATAATTTAAATATATGGAATTTAGAAATATTAGCTAGAATTAGAAAATAATCTTGCTGAAATTTTGGAGGGAAAACAAGAGCGATACAATCATGTATATAGAAAAAAACAAGATTTTAGTATAGACCATGAAATAGAGCTCCATAAGAAAAAACGTAAAGAAGCTAAAGAACAGGATGAAAAAAATATTAGATAAGAAAAACCTATCAAGCACAAGTTGGAATCGTTGCCGTATTTGAAGAAAATTAGAAAAAATCTAAGTAAAAGTATGGAACTTGTTGAGACTCCGTTACATAGAAGGATACCCTGAAGAAATTTATATGACAAAAAAACTCCAGTTCTAATTGATTGATAAGTCTAGAAGATCAGCTTTTCAAAGACAGGAGACTAAGAAATTTTATGCGGAGGTCAAGTCTAAATTATAGTAAAGGGTTTTTTTGATGTAAATAATTAAAAATTTTGATTAAAAAATGGGTTTAAGGTGAGATGGTAGGTAAAATTATTGTGTAGAGGAAATTTATTTAGGATGATTGAGATGATAATTTTTTGGAAGAGGGTAGGGTATAATAATAGGTATGGGAGATTGATTTTTTAATATAGATTTTTATTGTAATTGAAAGAGATGATATGATTTAATTTCTGATATAATATTTTATAAACCATAAACTTATTTATACTTATCATATCTACTCTATTATACCCTTATCGGCAAATATCCTCAATAGCAATCATCAAGCCAAAATGACTTAAAAATCAATCTAAATCCTAAACTATTTTATATCATAAAACTCCCCTAACATCAAAAACCCCTCCAAAAAACCATAAACTCAATACCTTTATTATAATAAAAAAAAACATACAAATCACATATAAAAACACTTCTCAAATATAATTTCTTTCATTATAATATGAATTTCACTTGTCATCAACCTGACTGCTCAACCTCCCCAACTTTATACTGCAACTGTAACAATCATAATACCTACAGCTGCCCTAGTCATGTTTTACAGCATTTCGAATCTGATGAAACCTGTAAGCACGCAGCAATGCCCATGTATAAAAAAGTCAACCCTGAAGCCAAACAATTAGAAGTTGAAAATCTTAAGTCTTTAAAAGAATCATTAGAAAAAAGCAATGAATATACTTCAGAGTTCCTTAAAAGAATGATAGAAACATTGAATAGCTTACTACTAAATGTGACAAAATATTATGAAGAAGTGAAAATTGTTGTTTGTGAAAAGCTAGAAACTGCTGAGAATAAAGAAAAAGATCTGATTGTCCCTGGGTTTGCAGATAAGGTCTTTCATCCTGATGAGTTTAATGCCTACCTTGAAAAAATTCCTAAATTATTCACAATAATTCTAAATGATTCTGTCCAAGGCGCCATAGAAATTGAAAAGAGTTTAAAAGGAGAACAAGAATTTTATGATAAAATCAAGACCGACGAATTAGATTTTAGATCAAATGCGAACTTGGACCAAAGCCTTTATTTCTTCAAAGCTGGGACCAAAGTTTTTATTGAAGTTAATATAGATGATTTTACCATAAAAGAGACCTTAGTTAATGTCCTAGAAAATCAAGGTAGCCTTGCTGGTATTTGCCAAATCCCAGACAACAAAGTATTTATTTCAGGTGGTTACAGTCCTCATCTAGACAGTAGTTATCTAATCGACCTAAAAAACAAATCAGTTGAGCCTCTCGCCAAATGTCGTGAACGTTCATTATCAACAGCCACATTCATTAATGGCTGCATCTACATGTTTGGGGGTTTTAATTCAAAAGGTCTAATTCAAAACTCTGATAAATTCATTATTGAAAGTAAAACTTGGACTTCAATAGCAAATATGCCTGTAGCTCAACAAGATACTAGTGTTTTACCATGCAAAAGTTTACTTATAATCTCAACTCATTCAGCAAATTGTCTTTTTGCTTATATTTTAAACTCAGATACATATGAAACTTTAGCTACTGGGATTGTTTCACATAGTTATAATATACTTATGAGAAATTCTGGGATGTGTTATTTGATAACTGGAAGTAATGTTTTTGTTTGTAAGGAAAATGAATTGAATAAGTGGATGAAAGTTGAAAAAACATTGAATATGGGATATTGTCAGAATACATCAAAACCTATTACAAGAGGAAGGTATGCATTTTTCTGCTCTTCGCATTATGGAAAGGTTTTTAGGTTTGGGTTTGATGATTTTACTTTGGTTGAGGTGATACTTGAAGTAAAAAAAGTTGAATAGTTTAATTAGTATTTTTGAATATTGGGGTTTTTACATGAATATTAGGATTTGTAGAGTTTTTATGTTTTGGTCAGTTAGGATTTAGGTTGTGAGGATTTTAAGAATTCTTTTGGCATTTTATATACAAATTGTATTTAAAAATACATTTAGTTACTATAGTAATTATCATATATCAGCAAAAAAATTGTTGATTATGTTTTTAATAAGAGTTTTTATCAGTTTAAATATAATCTGAACATAAAAAAAATTAACTTTTTTTTAACTATTAAAATCAAAACAAACTATTATACAGTCAATGATATTTCTTATTTGCTAACACAATTAGTAAAAATCTTAACAAATACATATTCCCCATCATACCAAAAAAAAAAACTAATCCTATAAACCTAATTCTCTATACTAACTAATCTATAAAAGTCTAATATCATCTATTAATAAAAAAAACAAACATAATATTTACCCATAGTCTCTAGCCTTACTAACCCTTCATCCTAAGTTAAATCTTTAAAAATCAATCTAAATCTATATCTGCTCAATACAATAAAAAATCATATTCACATAATCACAAATACAAAAAAAAATGCTTATAAAAAATAAACAAAATTTCCCTAAAAAAATTTATATATCACATACATATCTCAGTCATAACGTATTATAAAAGCATTAAGTTATTTAAAATTTGCTGTATTTGATCTTGGAAATGTATAAGTAGCCATTGGATGGTCTGGAACATTAGGTATAGGTGGTCCGATAGTATATGCTCTTTTAAGCCCAAGTTCTTTGACTTCTTCATTAACTAAGACTAAATTCCCAGATTCTTTAACTTCTTCATTAACTAAGATTAATTGCCCAGACTCTAAATTCACTGTGCTTTTGTATTGGTTTTTATGAGATTTAGCGATACAAGCACTGCAGCTACCCATTATATTAAAAAAATTATATACTATTAATTAACTTAACAGCTTTTTTAATGTTGGAGGCATGGACTTGCGAGAGTTATCAAGGAAAGATGTTGCGTATGTCGTGGTTATAGAAGGAGAAGACGTGTTGTAGATTTGGTCTAATGAACTATGGATATAAGGTTTGCTTAAAAGTCGATCCTTATAAGGCTTAAAAACAGAAAAGTTCGTAGTTTCCATAATACTAACCCCTCCAGCGCCAAGGATATTCCCTTTTTTTATCTGTTTCTCGAAGTTCTCAGCAACTTTGCCATGTTTGATAAAATTCTGCGCATAAGTACTTGTCCCCATGAACTTTATATGAGGATACTCGCTTTTCGTTATCCTAGAAGGGCTTTTTATTATCGGTCCATAATTCAAATAGTTTTTACTATATGTAGAGCTTGCATTAAAACGATATGGTGATACTGATCTATGTCTAATTTCGCTAAGTTTTGGTAAATCAGATTTAGTTCCTTTATACTCTTCTCTTGTAGTAGACTTGAATTCCATTTTCTGTTTACTTGTTTGAAACTCATCTAGAAACTGAAAAGGCTCAGGACGTGTTGTTTGCTTATGATTATATTTTTGCTGATAAGACGTTAACAACTTTGGTGAACCTTTTTGATATGTATTTACTGATGGGCATTTATGTTCCCCACATGTACATAGATAACAGAAACAATTTTTTTGGATATGGTCTAATTCTGATAGTGGTGGAAAATCTTCTGAGTTTAGTTGGCACCTTTCTCCCATTTTATATTAAATTGATTCTTTACTTATCACAAGCTTTGATTTTTTATAAACCCTAACATCATTTTTTTAATTTTCATCTAGCTAACCCTTGCATAAATCTTTCTAATTATCCTATCTCATTTAAAAGCATTTTCTATGAACTATTGATGGCCCTGCTTCTTCATACTCAGCTTTAGAGACCCACATTTGTTGGAAGCTAGATAATGAACTTAAAATACTTCCTCCAATCCACACAGAGAATTTCCTTTCAGGTGGGGCTACAACTTTGACTTTCATTGAAGGAGGAGCTCTATTTGTTAATTCTTTAGTAAGTCTTTCACCAATACCAGCATACATTGTACTACCACCACTAAGAACAACATTGCCATAAAGATCTCTTCTAATATCAAGGTCACATTTCATTATTGATTTATAAGTAGTCTCATCAGCTCCATCAATATCTAGACCAAGAAGGCTTGGTTGGAATATACACTCTGGGGCACGGAATCTCTCATTACCAATTGTCAGATGACTACCATCAGGGAGTTCATATTGTTTTTCCATATCAGGTGAAGTTTTGGATTTCCCCATTTCTTCATTAAAATCTAAAGCTACATAGCATAATTTCTCTTTTATATCCCTAACAATTTCTCTTTCAGCACTATTATTTAATGAATGTCCTCTTTCTGTTAACAACCTAACAAGGTGGTTTGTAATATCTCTTCCAGCAATATCAATTCTTTGTATCGCATGAGGTAAAGCATATCCTTCATATATTGGGACAACATGGGTAACTCCATCACCAGAATCATATACCATACCAGTAGTTCTTCCTGATGAGTATAAAGACAAAACAGCTTGAATAGCAACATAAAAAGCAGGAACATTAAAAGTATCAAACATAATTTGAGTCATTTTCTCACGGTTTTGCTTAGGGTTTAATGGTGCTTCAGTCAATAAAACTGGGTGTTCATCAGCAGCAGTTCTCAGTTCATTGAAAAATGTATGATGCCATACACGTTCCATATCATCCCAGTTTGTGACAATTCCATGTTCAATTGGGTATTTGAGGTTTAGAACTCCTCTTTTTGCTTGAGCTTCATCTCCGATATATACTTCTTTTTGTTCTGTTCCTACAATGATCCCTGGCATACGGGGACGACCAACAATGTTTGGAAAGACGGCTTTTGGCGCATCGTCACCAGCGAAACCAGCCTTGCACATACCTGAACCATTGTCAATAACCAAAGGAACTACACTGTCTGACATTTAATTATAGCCATGTTTTTCAGGAGAATTTATTTGTTTGTCCTGAGTACAAGAGGATTAGATGAGATATGCTTTAACTTATAGTACTGAGGAGTGTGTTTCAATTATTATCATATGAAAAGGAAGTGGGAAGGGTGATAAAATTGAGGTTTATGTTTTGATGAAGCTTTTGATTAGAATGAAATTTTTGCTGTGGAAAAAAAATTTTTGGTTTAGGAATTTTATTTAAAAGTTCGAAATAGAGAATATAAGAAAAGTTGTTTTGAAGAAATTAGTGTATATTGTCAAGCTTTGATTTGCAGTATTTTTGAAAAGGATTTGGGTTTGCAATTTTTTGAGAAGGAAAAATTGTGGGGGAAAATATGACTGTAGGCTTTAAGAGGTGATTTAATAGATGATATACTTGTGATAGTTACGTAAAAAGCGTTAATAAGTTTGTATAGGTAAAAATACTGAAAAAAAATTGTACTTTTTACAATTACGGTTAACTATAGGAAAAAAATAAGATTTTTATATGATTATCGTATATAATATACATAATAACATTATATATAGTCTGTTTCACTAAAATAATCCTTTAAGGCTTTTCAATTGATTTTGTATACACATAACAACTTTTATATTCTACAACATAATATTCTACAACATCAATTAAAAATACTTCAAATCCCAACATCATAAAAAAATCCTATCATTGCCTACAAGGTTATACAAAAATCCAATAAAATATTATATTTTCCTCGCACTACAACATAAAAAAAACTAATTTCTTCAAATAAACTCTAAACATAAATATATTTTCTTATACAAAATTCTATACCCAAACATAAAATCCTTTCTTCAAAATCCTCAACACATTTTCTTACTTATTTAACACCCTATCTTATCTTAAACATCATAAAAAAAAATCTTTAACCTATTCAAACCATTCCTAAAATTCTCATCATTCTGAACTTGAACTCCTTAACATTAGCTGGAGGTAAAGGAACTGGACAAAATGTAGCTAATTCTCTAAGAGACTCTGATAAATTATTAGGCCCAGAACACATGATTAAATGTTTATTCAAAGAAAGATGCTCAGCAATTTCAATCTGATGATTGTCCATAAGTCTAGGATTAACTACAACAATGAGTTTTTTACCTGATCTTAATGTGTCAAGGATAATTCCTGCCCCAGCATGTGAAATTACTAAATCACATTCTTCGATTATAGGGATTAATGAAGGGAGTCTTCTGAAATTTGGTGTTTTTGGTGAGTATTCACCTTTACCGATTTGACATATTATTTTTGTGTAACCTAGTTCTTCAAGTTGGGATTTGATTTTTTCAGAATCAACTTCTTTGATAAGTTCTTCGAATGAGGTTGTTCCGACTGAGACAAATACTGACATTTATTAAAAGAATAGTTTATTTTGTAGTATGAGATGAAGTTATTTGGTTTAAAGTTTAGGAGTAGGTAAATTGGTTGCCTTTTTTTTGATTGTGAGATTTGTTGATTTTATGTTTTTAATGTATATGATTATCAATATAAAAATTAGAATTTTTTTTAGTNTAAATTGGTTGCCTTTTTTTTGATTGTGAGATTTGTTGATTTTATGTTTTTAATGTATATGATTATCAATATAAAAATTAGAATTTTTTTTAGTTTGGATTAGGATAATTATAAATTATTTGCAAATATGCTGCGGTCAGGGTTATTAGATATAATGATAAGAATAAAAATACTTAATGAAAACATCATAAAAAACCAAGTGATTAGTATATAAATCACACAAAATTTTTGTTGTAATAATAATAACAAAAAATAGTTTATCATTTAAAAAAATCAATCTATCTTAAATCCAATGAGTTTTTAAAATAGTTTATCATTTAAAAAAATCAATCTATCTTAAATCCAATGAGTTTTTAAAACAAATCATAATCTTAAATCCAATTAGTCTTTAATAAAAAACTATCCAACCTCTAAATTGCCCAAACTAAAAATTAGCTTCAACAAAAATCTCTATCTTATTGACAAATCATATCCTAAATCCTTTAAACATTAAAAACCACAAAATCTTATTTCAACCCAAAACCTACCATCTCCAAATCTAATAAAATTCCACTTATTATAATAATAATGTTCAAGCTTGCTCGGTTCTTTTCCACTGGGTCATCATCAATCACAGTCTACGAAGCTCCATACTTCGCTGCACTAAACTCAATAGAAAGAAATTTCATAACAGAAGCAATAAAAGTACTCAAAGACAAATATCACGCATTTGTACCTTTTTATTTGGAATCTCGGCTTACAAGAGTAGAAAAAAGATTTGTAGTCAAAATGGAATTGCTTCCTGAAGATAACAAGATAAGATTCACATCTTTACAATTAGGAAGTCTTGATAAACAAGAAGTTCCTATAGAAAATGTTGTCCCAGTTACACCAATTGATTATGAAATTGCTCATGCTGGGGGCAAATTGTGTAAATCTCCAGAGTTTATGGATTTAGATATGGTTTATATAAACAAACCAGAAGCTGAGTTTTATGTGTTTGATAAAGAAGGGAAATGGAGTGAAGAAGCTGTGAACCATCCAGCTTTATCCCTTGCTAAAACTTTTGATGAGCATAAGTGGTATGATTTCACATGTGCACCAAGAGCTGATGCATCAGGAGGTAATGTTTATCCTTGGGATTAAGCTTAATTTAGCTATTTCTAGTGGAAAGTCTTTTATAGATGTGTAATTACTTTATTTTTATTCTAATATACATCATTCTAATTACCTTTAATTTCCCTGTAAAGTATTCAATGGCATTAGGAATACTTCTTCAGGTAGTTCATCTGTATCAAGCCATGCGAATTCCATAGATGCTTCTTCACATGTTATATTTCTATCAGGTGGAGGTAAGTCAATCTGGTGTCCTAAAACAAGAAATTCACATTCCCTATAGCTAAAATCTTCATCAAAATCTGGTGGTGAACAAGGTGTGGCAGGAAAGCAGTCAAAAAACTCTTCTTGACTACGACAAAATTCTTTATCCTCCCTTTTTTTCTGTTTTTTTTTCAACCCAACAAGAACCCCAGCCGCTAACTGCATACTCTGTTTCTTTAGTTGATCTCTTGTACTATCAGTCCCTTTCAGTATCCTATACTGTTTTCTTAAAGTTGAATAAAAGTGATTTTTTATTGAATTGTCAGTCCTTCCTGCTAAGTAATTCGAAATCTCAGCCCACTTATTCCCAAGCTTTGAATGAATAGAAAAAAGCGTTATTTCTTCTTCTAAGGTCCAAATGTCTTTGTTTATCCCTGGATTTAGATGATTATGCCACCTTTCACGACATTGTTTTCCTGTTCGACTTGTGGGGAAAATTTTGTTAAGTTTTTCAGATATTATCGTCCACTGTTTGATACCGTTTTCCTCAACAAGTTTTCTCATAGCTTCATCTTCTTTCACTGTCCATGGCCGGCGCTTTTCTTTTCTGGGACGGGATGTTTTTTTGTAGCTTCGGGATTTTTTATGCACATTTTGTATTGTTCGCATTTATAATAGAATTTCAGGTATTTTATATAATAAAAAATTTACTTTACTTTTTTTATATAGGTTTTTTAATGCAGAAGTTATAGTCTAAGTATATGAAAAACAGATTTTATATTAAAAAAAATAACAATACATATAAAAAAACCTACTTTCTATAGTTTTAAAACCTATCTAACATTCCGTGCCAAGCACAGGGGGATCAGAATCCAAGAAAAAATTCGGCTTCCCTAGTTGATAATTTTTATGTTCCTCATTCCAATACTCGATATTCTCTCTAACATTCATCAAACAAATCCTAGTCTCTAATTCTGATTCTTCTTCATTATTCTGTTCAATAAAATCCTCCCATACTTTAAACAAAGGTGTTACCAAATACTCAAGAAACCCAACTTGAGATTTTGACACAATACAATTATCTCTATCACATAAAGGTGTTACTGGAATCCCAAATTCCCTTTCTTTTTCCCCTTGTTTAAAGAATTCTTTAGTTATCAAACACGTCCATTGTATATGTATAGCTAATTTTCTTGCCCCATGGCCAATATCAGCGCATTTTAAGCACATTTGTATAGCTAAATGTCTGAACTTATCATCACTTATATCGAGTTTTTTATCTAAATTGACTCTAAACTCAGTAACTTTATCAAAATGCACTTGAAGGTCTGTGCTCAAAATCGCCCCAAGAACACTTTTTCTAAACCGTTGGAAGTCAGGCTTGCATAAATACTGAGTGATTTTACACCCTTCAGAACGCATTATTGTGAAAGCTTTATTAGAATGCATATTTTCTAAACAACTAAGATCATTGTATTTAAGGGCAAGTTCATTACCTGTAGCAACAAGAAATGCATTATTAACCCCAGGGTGTCCAATATCATGACAAAGAGCGGCAACAATAAGGGCAAAAACATCTAAATCAACAAGGTTACCACATCGAGATAAACCTTTTTGTATAAGAAAAAGTGTTGAAGCAGTGACATCAGCAGCATGTATTGAGTTATGATAGAAATTATTACGATTGTATCCATTTTCAACTGTTGTGAGGAATTTTCTTAATGAAGCATTATCGATTTGGAAACGTTCACATAGTCCGAGGGTGTTAAATATATAGAAACCTACTTCAAAAGCTGGATCTTTAGTTACTTTAATCAATTCGAAACAGTCAAAATCCCATTCTCCTATTGATTCTAATGCTTGGCTAAGAGGTTCAGATAATTCAACCATAGATCTTATACTTCTTAGTCTACTTGTACCTTTTTTTATAGGCATAACTCTATGTGAACTTCCTGGTAAAGTTTCGATTGATTGAGTAAAAACTTTTTTTGCTTCTAATGCTACGGCGATTACATCAACTTCTTGTTCGCCACATTTTTCTGGATTCCAAAGAAGGTATTCTTGGCTTATTAGAGCAGTTATTATCTCTTTGATTTCTTCATTGGAAATACCGGGTAAAATATGTTCTATTACTGATGATGAAGATTTTGGCGTGTTGATAAGTTTTTCTTCTGCGCTTGAGGAACCTCGTCTTGAACCTGATTCAAATTCGATGTCTGACATGGGGCTGTCGTTGTCTGAACCTTCGGTAAAAGATTGTACCATATGAGTTTTTTGTAAGGAACGAAGTTTATTTAAAAGAGATGAAGACCTTCTTAATTTCGGGCTATGCCTAAAGGATTTTTTCAAAGTCTCAAGTTTTTCAATATAAAATTTATTTTCTTCCTGAACCCTTTGGCTGAAAACTTCTAATTCTTTCTTTTGGGACGCAATGGAAGACATATAAATTTTGTAGCCAATGCAGAGTAAAACTGGGGCAAATAAAGTAAGGTCATTTGTAAAAAGCCCACCTATTAAAAGAAGTATGATAATTTGTAATATTGCATTAGAGTAAAGTTCTTGGGTTGATAAGCATTGAATATTAGATAAAAACACCCAACAAAATGCTGCTGTTTCTCCTGGGGACCTTGAAAAAGATAAAATCCCCACATAAATTGAATACAAAATCCATGAGTTCTGAATACCCACAATAATCAAAGCAATTTTCCCTATAAACCCCACTATATTCATGGTTATCAAACTTATGCCAAGACTGGCTAAATCAGTCAATGTTACCATTTTCATATCTAAATATTCTTATTAATCGGAATCGCTATAAGTAAAAGTTTATGGTGCTTCATTAAATTGAACCTTTCTTTTCTCTGAACTATTCCCCTAAACACCTTTTATTTGACTCCCCACTTGTTTTTTCTTATCTTTTTCTCTACCAGCTGAAAAATATCTCCACATAATAATCCCACCAATTACCATTAATATCAATAAAAGTTTATCCCCGCCAAAATCTCATCCTCCAGTCCCAGTAATCACAGAACCAAAACCAACATCAAAACTTTGTATCTGTCTTAAACCATACATCAACAAATAATTCCCACCATTAGGCAAACGTAAACTTTTAACCTTAAAATCCTCATCATTCCAATCCACCTTATAACAAGCAGGTGGGTAAAAAATATCATTTTCCAAACCTGTAGCATTAAAACTACAAATCATATCATCAATTACTATCAATATAGACCCTTTTATATCAGCAATTTTATTATGTTTCCCAGGGTATTTCATTCTACCAACAGATTTACATGATGATATTAAATGTTTTGTATCATAAACAAAAATATCACTATTTTCACATGCCACATATAAAATTGTTCCAGAAAAATCTTGAGATATATCAATAATTGAGTATAAAGTTGGTTCAAAAAACTGATAAACTTTCATTGCAACAAGATTTAATATACCAGTTTTATTATCTCTAGCGAAAATGATTTATGATCCAAATTTATCAATCGTAATGATTTTATTTGTCCTGGTCGGCCCTTGGCCGACAAAATCTCCAGTTATTCCATATAAAGTTATACGACCCCAGTCATCACTGACAAGCCAGAATTTTTTCCCTAATTTTGAGTAGTTAATAAGGATTACTGGTGTTGCTGTATCATTAAAAAGATTATGACTTGATATGTATTGTATAGAAACTCCATCATAAGATAAAATAATCAAATCTTTTTGGGTAAGAATTCCTATATATGGTTCATCAGGTGTTGAACTTCCAGCACAAGAGATGATATTAGATATAGCATAAGTACTTAAAATAATACCTTTTATATTAAAAATGCTCAAGAATGAGTTTTCACAAACTAAAAACCCTATATTTAGATTAGAATCCTTAGATTTCAAAGCTATAAAATCAAAACTTTTAATTGTTGAAAATAAAGTTGACATATGCTTAAGCCTTTTAGGTAAAAAGCCATACTCAGGCTGAAGGATTAAACCTGGCATATTCTTCCCCTTCAGGTATTTTTATACCTTTATCATTAACTTTTAATCTAAAATCATCAATCATATTTTTTTTTCTTTAAGCAAACTTATCAAGTATTTTGTTTCTAAGATTTCTTGCTCAATCATATCAAAAACAATTACTAAAGCTAGAATCCCTAAGAACATATTTTATTATTTAAGTAAAGGTGAAGATGGAGCTTCCATCATTTCATAATGCTGAGCTTTTTTCTTTTTATGATAATAAAGGGCGATATCTAAAGTGAGTTTAAAAAAACAGTAAATGCTTACACTAAACATAACCCACCATGTGATGAAAGTTAAAGCATATAAGTCTTCATGCATTTTTTGCTTTTTTACAAACCCTGTTAATGATGCTGCTAGTAAATAAGGTCCGCAGATTGTCAGAAATATATATTTAAGGCGTTTGAGGGAATCTGGCTGGTCTTTTTTAGAGTATTTTAAGTAAAAGTAGAAGCCAAAAAGCATCCAGGTGAGGATTTGTTGTATTAGGATCATGCAATTCCATACAAGTAAAGAGTTCCTTACTAGGCTGAAAATAAGAACTCCTAGGATGATTAAAGACCAAGAAAAGGAACAGATTTGAAAGTTTCGAGAGAAAACTGGCGAGTCGAGCATATTTATTTATTAGATTATTATAGGAGAGTATTAAGATGATTTCATGTGCTTAGGAAGGAGAGGGATTTTTGATAGAAAATTGATAAATGTTGTTGGTTTTAATATAGAATAGATTGATATGGAGAAAAATAATCCTACAAGATAATAAAATGCTATATTATAATACTTATGAATAGACTTAATTATGTTATAAGTATAAGAGGAAACATATAAAAGATATGAATTTATAAAAGGAGGAATTAAGGCTAGGATAAAGTTGAATTGAGGAATTAAATTGGGATATGGTAATTTTTTATCGATAAGTGATGAATAAATATATAAAAATACATATTCATAAAGGATGATATTTAGGTTTGTGGAAATCGAATGTTTATATAAATTTCTAACTTTCCTCAAATTGAAGAGAGAAAATATGTGTTAAAGAGATTTATATCGTAAATCACCAATGTCAATTTTTTGTTTAAATAAGATATAGTCTTATGAAAAAAATTATTTGTTATTATCTTTGATGAAGAGATTATACAATAAGAGATTTATATAAAATATTATCTGATTCTATTTTAAAGGAAAAAAGTAGTTTAAAATAAAAACTTTTGGTGAGATCATTTTGATAAATATGCCCTATTTTCATAGATAATCTGATAAGTGTTACGAAGTAGATAGAAAATCAAGTAAATGAGATGAATACTTTTTAAAGAATCTTATATTCTGATTATCCTTGCCTATTTATTATAGTATGCATCATTAACTAATATGGGGTAATTTCAATTGACTTCATTTATCAAATAAATTTATAAAGTTAATAAACAGCAAGTTTATTCAATTAAATTATCATAAAAATTTAACTAGTTATAATATAAAAAACTATATTTTATCACAGGCATCCCAAATTATTAATTTTATATGAAATTACTGTGAATACAAAAGGAAAATATTGTACAGAAAATATAAAGATTATTCAGCATAATACATGTGTATAAGAGATAGATAAAGATTTTAATTAAACTTACCTAATGAAATAAAATTAAATCTGCAGTCCAAACGAATGTCCTTACCATTAATTTGCATAGCATTTCCGTAATAAAATGGACTAAATGAATCAAAAATATTTTTAATGAAAGTAATTAATGATTTAAAAGCCTTTTTCACAGAAAATAAAAATTTAAAATATTTCAGAAAAAAAACCCCTGCTATATTTCCAAAGTAAATCGGATGTCCAGTAATCAAAGCGTTTATTTCAGTGTTTTCTAGAATTTTTTCTGTTTTATGAAGTATTTTGATAAAACCTTCAAAATTAGGATATTTGGATATATCATTGATTATTTCGTAATTATATAATTTGGATTTTCGTTGCATTTCATAGTAAAAGATACTCAAAAAATCATCATAAAAAATTTCACTTTCTTGAAGCATAAAAAATTCATTGATTTTATTTATCAACTCTATATTTTCTTCCGATATTTCTCCGTTAGAATCATAAAATCTGCTGATGGACATTAAAAATTTAGTTAAAATTTCTTGATTTAATTCAGACATAGCCTTTTTTTTTAATATTTTTGTTTCTTTTATAAGATTTAAGTATCTTTTAATGAATATTATTCTGATATCTCTCAAGTTTTGCTTCTCTTTTTCTATTCTGGATATTTTATTGAACAAAGATGGCTTCATAAATATCTCAAATATAGAAGGAAGATTTACTATATAGCATTCCAAAAAATTAATAAGTTCTTTGCTAAAGTCGCTCTTATTTGCTGCACTGAGATAAGAAAGTACATCTCTATGTGAACGCAGGGATTCATGACTTTCAAATGAGCCAACGCTTTTTAACTTTGATTTATTAATGAACAATTTCATGGCAATATCACATGTGATTTGCTTAATTCTCCATTGATTATCTACATTTATTGTTCCAAAATTCTGATTGAAATAAACAATAAGA